>JAUMHQ010000061.1:3422954-3441680 GCA_032361165.1 Enteromius paludinosus
CATCACTAGTCTTGAGAAGTTCTGACCATCGCCTGATTGTCTATGCGCTTAATACACAGAAAATGCCAATTTTAATTCCTAAAGTAGGCTAAGTAACGAAATTTCGCGGTTCACGTGGGTGTACCGAACCAAACAGGGCGAACCAAACGGTTCGATAAAGAACCGAAAACCGTTGCATCCCTAGTTTATATACACTATTCCCTGGTTTCATAGACAAGGCTTAAAGTGTAGTACTAGCCTAAAATGTAAATCTGAGCTGTCTAAATCTTAAAACAAGTCTGTGCCTTTGTTTTGTCTTAAGATAAGCACCAGTAAAGCTTTTTGCTTTAAGTGTTAAAGTCGTCGGTTTCCAGAAAAAATACAACTCAAGTAAAGTACAATACTCAAGTAAATGTGCTTCACTACTGTCCGCCTCTGGAACTAATAATAGTAGGAGGAATATAGTTCAAAGATTCACCTTGTTACGTGGTTCTGGTACAATAGCAGCTAGGTGTTTTTCATTTGATATGTTTCACATGTTGGGCTAAGATTTCACGCATAGTGCTCAGGTGCTCTGTGTGCTCTCAGCAGATATTTCTCACAGATGTTAAAACTAGTCCACACACCTCAGTACTTCTTTCAACTAGATTCCAACTGGAGTGTGTAATCACAACCGTTACCTCAATATAGCCATTCCTCAGCTTGAAGCATTGCAGCTCAGACACCCTGACCGACTGCGTGCTAAATACCTCGCTGAAGCATTCCAGCTTCATTTAAGCTCATTGATTTTCTTTAGCGCTCTTTGTTTTCTTTCTTCATGGCCCAGTTGTATTTGTGCTTTTGAATACTGTCCCTCAGAGGGAGGCTTGTTTATGTGATGTGGGATGGATTTGATTGTTTTAGGCCCCCTGGGGACGAAAGGACTTGGATGAGATCTGTAGAGCTGGCTCGGCCGTCCACAGCTTTTGCTCCACGTCGGTTTAAAGGCATAATCCTTCATTTCAGCCGCGCCACTTTACTTTGATAAATTTAATGATGGAGCTTTGATAACGTTATCACACGCAAAATTCATGAGGACTACCATGAAAGACCTGCTGTGTTTCAGATCAGGAAAATGGTTGTAAACATATCTTAAGCGTCTGGTGACGGGAAATTTCGAAAAGGAAGCTGAGCCTTTGTGCGCAGAAAATTGCATGGACTGAGTAATCAAGGAACTGAGGCCTCACAGGGATGCTATATTAATGAAATTGAGGATTTTGTAGAATTTAAGGATAATCTAAATCCTGGAAATGTATTCTGTGCACATCCATGTTCAGTTATGATTCGCTTAAAGGAGTAGTTCACGCAAAAATGAAAATGTGCTTTAAATGTACTCACCCTCAGGACATCCAAGATGTATATTAGTTCTTTACAAGAATAGATTTGGAGAAATGTAGCATTACATCAATTGCTCACCAAATGGATGCTTTGCAGTGAATGGGTGCCGTCAGAATGAGAGTCCAAACAGCTGGTAAAAACATCACAGCGATCTACATGACTTCTGCATCTTGTGAAGTGAAGAGCTGTATGCTTGTAAGAAGTAAAAAAAATCTATCATAAAAATGTTTTCACAATAAACAATTTATTTCTGGCTATAATATAAGTCATCTACTCATAAATGAAAAAGTCATCGTGCCTGAATTAGGAGAGAAATATGCCCAGATTTACCATCACTTACCAACAATGTAAAACTATGGTGGATTTTAATGAGACAGAGTAACAGGGTGCTGGACTTTTCACTGGAGGAAATTAGTATGGATTATGGACTCATATTTTGATGGTTTAAAGTTGATTAATTAACTTTTTAATTATTTCTTACACACATGCACATTTTCACTTCAAAATATGTTAATTGATGGACTCGAGTGTGGATTATTGTGATGTTTTTATCAGCTGTTAGTTTGGACTCTCATTCTGACAGCACCCATTCACTGCAGAGCATCCATTGAAATTTTTCCAAATCTGTTTTGATAAAGAAACAAACTTGTCTACATCTGGTATGGCCTGCAACAAATTTGTACTTATTTATTCATTTATTTTTTAAATCCTTTAAACATTAACTTCCTTCGGTTGTTGATTTTCTCATAACATTCCTTTGGAGAAATGATAATTAGAAGCAAAATTAGAAATGTTTGAGTTCATACTGACCTTGGTATTCTGTCAAGGAGTTTGAAATCTTCTCTGAAACTCTTGAAGTTTGTGAGATAATGAGGAAATATGTTTTTCAGTAGAAACCTTTGAGAAACGCAAATCTAGTCTCCATTTGATCTCATTGCTGTCTCAGAGAAACAAACAATCAAGTTATTCAAGGGATTGCATTTGGTATTTTTCTTTCCTGGTGTGCAGACGAGAAGCAACCATCTTCTGAATATGTCTGATTCTCCACATCCTCTTTGACCTGTTTTGTTCTCATCACCCTCTGAATGCTGGTTGATCTGCATCTGAAGCGCAGGAACAGCAGGGGTTTAAGGAATTTTACATGGCTCTTCTGAGCAAACAAGAGAACTGAAAGCAAGAGCCTCAGTGCATACACATGTCTGATGTAGCTTTCTTTGAGTTGTTTGATGGTTTCTGTGCTACGACGTGAAGATAATGAAGTGTGCAGTGAATCAAGGCCTGCAGGCTGCTTACTGAAACATGCATGACTTTGCCATAATCTCAAATCCACTTTCATACACAAATCCATATTTTATGTGGAATATAAAGGTTGGGTTGTTTTTTTGTGATGCCTGTTGGATCTTGAGGTTTGTAGTAACCAAAATGTTATATAAAATCCATTAAAAGAAAAAGAGGCTAATATGACAGACGTTATATACCAATTATCATTTTACATGTAATCCTCTTATTTTTACCTATTGTTTTAAAGAATATATAAATACCGTATTGGAGGCTTTGTGACATTATAAAAGAACATCTAAACAAACATAAATTACACTTAAATTTAACTTAAAATGACGTTTTATATATATATATATAATTATTATTTTTACCTTTTTGAAGAACTTGTTATCATCTTTGGCCTTTAATCATGTTAATAAGCTTTAAATAGTTATGTACGTAAATTATCCAATTTGTCACCACTGTTTTTAGCATTGACAACTACAGTCTGTGAAAATGCCAATTATACCTAAACAAACATGAAACTAGATTATTAAAATGCAATGTTTAAAATGAGCAATTTTGAAAAAAAAACGTTTTTTCATTTTTTCAGTTAAGCATATTATGCAGGTTTAAATAGTTATGTAAATATACCCTAAAATATTATATACTTTGTGGCATTATCAAGAATATTCAAGGAAAGCATATTTAATTTTTTTTTTTTTTCGGAAATAAAAAAACCTTACTTTAAAACTTACTTTAGTCTTTGATTAATAACCTAATATCACCTTAGGCTTGAAATTGTTATAGATATGATCCAGTTTGTCCTAAAAAAAATCACAAATTTAGCCCTCATGTATAATTTTTATAATGATGTACACCACATGCTGTTGCATGCAATACTGCAATTTGTCCATAAGTGGCATTGATGTGCAAAGTGAATTCATATTGATTCATTTACTGTTTCTCCATCAATACATGAACTGAGCTGAATTTTATGTCATGTTTTTTGTAGCCCGGATAGTGAAAAGCAAGCAGTGGTGTGAGATGTCCCCGTGTTCAGAGGGTGAGATCTGCGGACTGCTCTTCAATCGCTCCGGATGGACCTGCACCAAAGGAGGCGGCCGCATTAAAACCGTCACGGTGAGACACGTCCTAAATATCTGTAACATTTAATTTATTCACTCAGTTGATGCAATGTTGCATCATTCACACCACCTGTGTTTCATCTCACGTTATAATGACTTACATTACATATACTCTTTATTTAACGCTTAACAGATCATTAGTTAATGAGCACACACATATATATATACACTGTAGAAAGCTCATTAGAGATTTTAAATATTCATATATATTTCTATTTTAATGTATTGTACATCAGCAGCTGATCTGTTTAGCAGTATGTAATGTTTGCTCATTATGCATTAATGAAAGTTATTATGCAAGGGTTAATGTAGAGTCAGTGTATCATTATTGCAAACTAAACCCTGACGGGGTGATCAGTACCACAAGGCGACATGTAGGAGGTCTTAAATCACCCTGAACGTGTTTACTTTGTGATAATTACCATCTGACTGTACAGTATTTTATGCATTTGAAGAAAGACACCTCAGAGTGATGTGATAGACATAAAACTAGCACAGCCAATTGGTTGCCTGAGACAAGAGTCAATTATAGTTTAATGATTCTTATGGTAAAATATTTAATGGAAGAATGCAGCAGTAGACCAATCAGAATTAAGTATTCCAAGGAGCAGTGGGCTAAAAAGTAATACATCCTTTACAGCAGAGGTTGTTTTCACTAACTCCACCCATCATTGCTTAGGTATTTTACTTTTAGTCTAGTAGAATATGATTTATTTTTAGACTTTGTTAGAATATCATCTATAACCATTTGCTTTTTTGTAAATAAGAGTCTGTCTTGGTGCAAACAGTACCTTTTTATAAAGCCTTGCTGACTTTTTTTGAATCCAATTTTTATTAATATATAAATAAATACTATTTTTAGAGGCACGTTTTCAGTAAGTTTTCACAAGAATGCATTAAATAAAGTGAAAGTGACGATTTTAAAATTTGTATACTATATTTATTTATTTCAAATAAATGCTGTTCTTTTGAAAATATTAAAAGATCAGCATTAAATAGCGCAACTGTTCAACAAAGCAGCATATTAGAATTATTTTTGAAGGATCATGCATCATTGTAGACTGGATCACAGGAATAATTTTCATTTGAATAAATTACATTTTAAAATATGTGCAAATAGAAAACACTTAACAAGAGTGGTGTTTTACTGTATTTTTGATTAGATACATGCAGCCTTGGTCTGCTAGAACACTAAAAAGTCAGACTGATCCCAGACATTTAAACTATGTTGATTTAATAAAATTAACCAAGGAATAAATAGTATTACCAGGTATTCCACAAAAAGACTTATATCAGTTGAGCCATTCATTGCAGTTTTATTTTGTGCATCCGGCATGAATTAGAATTTAAATTGGAGTGCAGTGTCAGAAAAGTGAGGATGAAAATTTCATCCTGACAGGCCCCTACTTGTGTGAGCGGGTACAAAGGAGATGCATTGAGCTCTGATGCGATCCTTTGTTTGTAATGCATTGCTACATCACAGGCATAAGTGCTGAGCTCAGTGGGTGTTTGGGCCATGCTGACCCTGCAGGCTCCTGCCCCATAATGTCTTGAGTCATTCTGTTTTTTTGAGTTGCTTTGCACAAAATGACAAGGAGCAATTATGCTGAATTAGAGGTTGTTTTTGGAAAGGAAAAAAAAAAAGTGATATAGAGGAAACAAGGCTGCATATTAAACGAGTGTGGCTCTGCTAGGGTTAGAGAGGTTATGCCATTCAGCCAGAGTAGCTGAAATCATTCATGTGTTACAGAGGGCTTGAGTGTTCGTGGCTTTGTGCATATTTATGACTTAATTTGCAAATTTCGCATGCATGCCTTTGCTTTTTTGTGTGTGTTTGCATGTTCATTTGAAGTCAATATAAATTCAGAATTGACCCTGGTTGCTATAATTGTGCATGATTCGTCAGTGCACATCATTTTTGTGAAATCAAATATTATTTTATTCAACTAGTTGACAAGACAGCATTCTTTAGTATATATGTATTAAAAGAAAATGTATGAATGAAAAAATATTCATTATATAATGAAAAATAACTAAATACTAATCCTAAAAACTGAAAAACATAATCCTCTCACATTTCTTCCGTAGAATATCTTTACTTTTTATCACATGAAAGGGTTACAAATGGCATTTCGAGTTGACTTTAAGGTTATCTTTATATGTTTTTCTCAGGTATCCTCTTTCTTTCCTTCTGTCCTTATCTCTTTTTCTCTGGGCAACTTTCAAATTGCATTTTGCACATTTGAAGAGCACTGCAGAGAAAAGACACTCCAAGTTGTGCAGTTAGTTTTAACGAAAAAAAAGAAAAGAAGGAAAATTAGCTGAAATATACTCACCCTCAGGCCATCCAAGCTGTACATGAGTGTTACCTCATGGGAGCAGACTTGTAGCATTATATCACTTGCTCACCAATGGATCCTCTGCAGTGAATGGGTGCCGTCAGAATGAGAGTCCAAACAGTATTTGTAATAAATCCATCTATTTTAATAGCCAGAATCCATAATAATGATTCTTTCATTGAAAAGTCTATCTCCTGTTGTTGTCCCCTCACATATTTGGTCCACTTTAGCCAATAAACAGTGCTTGATGTGTGCATATTTCTCTACAGATTCAGATAAAATGTCTTTTTCACCAGAGAAGCAATTTTATGGATAAAGGACTTATTATTTGACTCAAGGCCTGTATGGGAGATGCACTTTCCTTTGTGTGTTCTTTCTGTACATTTTTTTATGTTCCTTTTTTGATTTTATCAAGCACTAAATGAAGTGGAAATATTTGACACACAAGTTTGTTCTGCTCTCTTAACATCTACACCTATCATTATGGCTGTATGTTCATAATGAGTGGCAGTGATGTATGCCGTGCATTTTTTTGTTCGATATCCACTTACAAGACATACAGTACTTGAAGTGTTTTGCCCTTGGAAATGAGTCGGCTGTAGTGATGCTCACTTTCCAATGGAATTCGCCCTCACTGTTTCTTACCATCCTTCTTGCGTGTGTGTGTGTGTCTGTCTGCTCACCAAGTGTGTGTGTATGTGGTTGTGCAGGCATGTGTGTGTGTCTCTAATCTGTGTGTGTGTCTGTGCCCGCAGCCTTGTGTCTCTCAGCCTGGGGCAGCTGCCGCAGATTTCATGCCCCTGTTTCCAGCACCATATAATCTAGTCTGACAGCGGAAAGGAGTTTGCATGGGAGTTGTTTACTTATATGAGTGCGTATTGAGCTGAAATGTGTCTGTGTGTATGTGCAGATGTTTACTTCTGTGCATGATTATGGGTAAGTGTCCATTTGCGTGTGATTGCATTTAGGATGTATGTGTGTGAGAGAGAACGCGTATATCCTTTCAAAATAACTCTTTTTATGGTGGCCTGAATGCTACTGTGTTACAGTGTCAGCAGAGGCAGTTTCCACCAGATTTGTGACAGCTATTCTTAGGTGGAGAAGGATATAGATATGCTTCTGGAAAAGTGTTATGGCTGTTATTGTGAGGTCTAGCAGGAAATTAGGTAGATTGTATGATTACCAAGTGAAGGAGATGGTTCATAAATCAGAGGATGTGGAATAAAAGGGTTGTGCTTCCTAACAAAACAGTGAAAGAGGAAATTTAGTTGGAGTTGCTGACCTATATGGGTTTTTCAATGGCTGATGGTGATCTAGAAAGCGGGCAGTCAGTGTATTGCTGATATATTCATAATACGTTTTAGCCCTATAGATCCTACAGTATTTGATACGTGGATTTATAAAGTCTCCTAATTATCAAAAGTATAAAGTCCGAAAAATCTGAAAACCTATTGTACGCAATCATGTCTCCTGTAAACTGATTGTTTGTGCTCTTTAAAGCCATTTTTTGTATAATTTTAGACATGAATAAAACAAATAAAATCTTTTACTGGACTGAAGCAACCTAGGTTGACTTGGTTATCCATGCAGTATCTTTTAGAAATAATGTTTAAATGTATCAAATGTTATACATCAGGCTTTCTCCCACCTCAATTGTTATTGTATTGTATGTTTAATAGGAGAATAAAACATAATACACAGTTTTGGTTTGTAAAACTAAACTAAGTCACATCAGATATTTATGCTTTTTAATGTGGTCTCATCCCTTATTTTTGGCCATATCAGCAATAGTACCAAATTTCATATTTTTGCTCTGGCTGGGCCTAAATTTGAGGGTTTTTTCCTCCTCAAGTATGATTAAATTGTTACAAAGGCCTGATGTACCATATATGTGTGGCATGCGAGCCGAGAGGCGAGGGACGTCAGTAATAGGTGCTGAGTTACACGCATATATAAGCGTCACATACTGGGAGTTCAGGTAAGCGACTCCCCTCTGGGGTGCTGTCTCTTCCCCTGGCTGGGTTGTGACTGCAGGGAAGCATGTCGGCTGCTTTTTCCATCTTCTCTTCCCTTCTTGTGTGGCTTCGTCACAGGTGCACCTCCTAATCGCTCTCTTTATTTTGGCATAGTAGCTTTCTCTGTCGGCCTGTGCGAGTTAACGTCTTGGAACGTACACCAGATCATTATTTCTCCATCGCTATAAGTTACCCAAAACACACATAAAAACACCCGGTAGATGTGCGTTTGTGCAGCAGAGCGGCTCTCTTCAGCAGTGTATGACGAGTCCTGTTCCGCTCACACAGCGCGTGTGCTCCGAGGACGCGGTTGTTAGTTCTGGTCATTTACAGGTGAGTTCCGTTACAGAACGCGGTGTCACTTCCTGTATTATGACTCAACAACTGTGTTCTGCTGCTGTGTGAGTGTGGCCAATAAAACACAATTTATATAGACTATGAGCAGGTAAAATACTGAAATAAATAAATAAATAAAATGACCTTTTAAACCGTTTAACTGATTGTATTAATCAGTCAAAATTCATATCGGTCAGTTAACGGGTAAACGGTTAAAATAAACATCCCTAATTGCCATTGTTCTCAATGGCAGCTGTGCAGCTAAAATACATGTCTATTTCATGGCTTTCCAAAAAGCCAAACTATTATATCGAAGTATTATAAATTGATATATTGCTGGCAACAGTTTTTTTTTGTTTTTTTTGCTTCAGAATACACAGCGTATTTTGAATTCAAACTCATTTCAAACATTTTATGACTCTTCTGTTGGCAGACTTTCTAAACTCTCAAATTGCAATCTCTCATAAATCCAGTCAACATATGCGTGCATGTCACAGATTGCAGTGGGACTGAATCTGTGCATGTTGCAATTTATAAAACAATGCATTGCGTTTGTGTAAAAGAATTGCCTTATTCATGCAAAGATGAATACTAAGCAGCAAATGCATCATGGAGTGGCAAAACCACAGCAACAGACGGAGAAAGAAGCACAGAGCTCAGTGTTTCGTAGGCTTGAGTCCAAAAAACGTGTGATAACGGAGCGTGTTTGTGTCTTTTATATGTGCCTTCACATGCTTCGCACCTGCAACTTTCCTATATTCAGCCCTCCCAGCGTGCAGGGGTTTCAGACAGAGTCAGGTTCTGACCCGTTAATGGAGTTAGCATATGCAGCACGCTGAATCCCTGCCAGCCATTAATACAGATCACTCACGAGGGCCCCTAAACACGCTGGCCATTTGTCTTCACTAGTGAACTGCTGAAAGGTTCAAATTTGCCATAGTCTCGAGAGCCCACTGCTTTGGCATGTCATGCGCTGTGGAGATATTCACAGAGATGAATATGAATAGGAAACAAAGAGAACGAAGGGTGCGAATGTTTAGCGAAGCTGGGTAGAAGGACTTGAGAGTGGGTGGGCCGCTTGTGAACTCTGTCCGGTTACAAACCACTGAGTCATGCTGTCATGTCATTTATAGTGCCTGTGAAAACATCATGCTCTTGCAGGAACCAGGAAGTTCCCAAGAAAGAGTCATTAGAGGCATTGGCGGATGTTTTCTCGACGTGTGGTTTTCTCTGTCAGCTTTTATTTAGCTCCTCTGCATTAGTGTGGATTTGTTTAAAGATAACATCCAATTACACCTATTTACTTTATTAAGGATAAAAAACACCTGTTGTCATTTACTCACCCTCATGTCCCATTCAAACCTGTAAAGAAGGTATTTTGAAGAATGCTGGTAACCAACCAGTCACCGTTGACTCCCATGAAGGGGAAAACACATTTCGCACATTTAAAATATTTTGCTGTCTTTTGTAGAGGAACCGAGAAATGACTTGAGACTGAATTCATGAAAAAATCATAATTTTTAAGCATGTTCCCAATCTACAGTGAATAATGCATTTTATTACAACAAGAACAGAGACATCATTTTACTGACAATAAACCAAATAGCTATTTCGTAAGTGAAATTGAATGCAATTTAATGACATTTCACATGGGTAATTTATTTATTAAATGCATCAAATTTTATTTAATAAGTGTAAATAAAATTCTAAACTACAGTCAATAAAAATATAGGTACCGTAGCATTTCATTTATCATCTATTTCATCTGTGTTCATTTATTTCTACTTATCATTCTATTGTTATGTCCATCCTTCTCTCTATTGTTTTATCATTCTGTTTGCAAGGCCATTAAAACTTCAAACCTTTTTAATTTAAACAGTGTGGCAAGTTCTGAGTTTCTTTGCATTTGTGTTCATTTTTATCTACTGTCTGAATTCAAATTGCATTTCTGCAATGTGTTTGGTACTAGTTAATTCATATTAAATTCAAATTCATAACTGGAATTTAAAGACATTGCCAATTCAGTTTTTGATGCGGCACGACCCTGATGTGCAAACGTAGAATTAAATGGTAAAATCCTTGCTACAGTCACATGGTTTCTTAAAATGGTATTTTCTGCAAAATCCCCAGCCGGTATCTAACATGAACCCTCATTCTAGAAATGCCGTTGCCTTAGGCGTGCTCACTGAGGCATTATTTTCCTGTTCTTTCATCTACTTTATTTTTCTAGTTTCTGTAATGCTGCTTTGAAACAAATTGTATTACTATAAGTTATACAATTATATTGAAAGGAATATATATTTTAGTCAAACACGAAAAAAAGAGTGAATTCCCTGTTTTTTGGGGGGGGGTTTTCTCCTTTTTGACGGCACGTCTCTCTCTGTCTTAATCTCTGCCTCTCTTCGGTTTCTTGTGGGTAATAGCATTGTCACTGCACGGCCATCATTACCCAGAGACAGGATGAAGGAGACGTATAGAGGGAAGGGAATGAGCGACGGAGCGGTGCGGAGGAATGAGCCGATTGTTTTCAGCCAGCCGTTGTATCTAGGGAAGGGGACGTCTCGGTGAGATCGGCTGCGACAGGGTCAGAGCAAACACGACGTCTCATCCACGAACCGTCTCCTCCGCTCCGCCTGCTCGCTTTCCGCTCACGTCCTCCTCCGTTTGCTCACGCCTGCACTGTTAGAGGCCACTAAATATCTGACACACTGGAGAATTGGCAATCCTTTGAGAGTCTGTACCCTTTTCAACCTATCCCCTCTTCTTTTTATTGAATACATTTATGGAGCGGAGCGCGTGGCGCAGCGGGTCGCCTGATTTGATTCTGCTTCGTCTCATCCATGGGGAGGAGGGCATCCAAATTCAGCTCCGTGGGTTCTCAAAGGGGCCTGTGTGACACAGCGGTGTGTGCCTTTATTCATAATTGAGAGAAATACATTAGTGGAGTGCCAGCGTGGGGTGTTTTTTGTAATTGAAGTGGCAAGGTGTTAGCAAAAAAGAAAACACCCTTACTCTCAACGGAGTGATGCTAGGAAATCTATCTAACTTGTTATCTGTCCTTGCAGGCTGGGATTTTATAAAGCCTAGAGCTGATACGCTTTTGCTTCTTATGATGTAATTATATTCACATTTACATTTTTTTTTATTGTTAGCATGATTGTTTTGCAGTCGGCCCTTGTGATCAAAGGCTAATTTTGTTTTTTTGGTTTGATTTTTTTTTTGTTTTTTTTGTTGCTGTTTTTAGTTTTGCACCTGTTCAGTTGTGCATAATCACTGAATAATTAACTGAAAGCTCGTGATTTTTTATTTTTTTTCTGTCAAAAAAACAAAAAAAAGTCACGGAAAAAGACTTTTACAAACCAGTCTGATGAGAGACTATACTTTTTCTTTTATTTTTTGTCTCAAACTTGAGCTTGAGATGACATTGCTGTACAATTAAGTCTTAAAAGAATGATGATAATCAGTGTTATTTATACAGTCTCAGACATTTTTACGAGAACAAAGGTTGTTATACTGTATATTAGAAGTGCTTTAGCCTTCAGCATCATGTACTGCAGAAAGCCATATGCTCTACCTTCTATATTCTACTTTATAAATATTGTGTGATTGAAAAAATAAGTCATTTTAAGCTGGATTTTAAAGTAAGCATTATGAAAAGCTCAGTTGCTCTCTTTCGAGTTACTAAAATAGAAATTCACAAGTCGTACTGTAAATGTTTATAGTGAGACATTTGTAACATGAAATATCTAAATAAGATAATTAATAAAGCAATAGTTCCCTCATGTTGTTCTAAATATGTTATTTTGTGGAACAGAAAAGCAGAATGAAAAATGTTGGTAACTGTTATCATTGATTTCCAATTCATGGAAAAAACTGGGAAATTTATTAAAATATCTGGCTCTACCAAATTAAATAAATAAATAAATAATACAGATTTGGAATGAAATAAGGGTACATAAGGTTTAAATTCTTGTCAAGGTACTAATTCAGTCAAATAAATCATACAAACTTGAAATATCAGGACAAAAAGCGTACATCTGCGATGTCAAAACACAGGTTTGATTGAAAATCCCCGAACACATCCATGCATTTAAATTATGTATTTGGTGCTAAAGAGATTGTTACGAGTAATTGCCTTATCAAAGCTGCCTCTAATCAATATCAAAATGTTTCCGTTTATTTTCGAGCAGAGAGAATGAGTGCAGCACAACACTGGCAATTATATCGAAATGTGCCATTTCTGTTCGTTTAGCTGGTTGACAGATACAGATTGCCTTGTTAAGGTTTGAGTGAATTAAGCACGCATTCTGTTCTTTGGGTTTTCCTAGTACGCATGATTTCCTGATTTCATAAAACTCTCCTCCTCCGCCGCCTCTCCCTCTTGAAATGATTCTTTTATGTTTTTGGCCTCCTCTTTTTCACGTTAGAAGCCCCTCTCAGTCAGCCGCCCCGTCACTTAGACCACGTTTAGGCCATTTTCCATCTGAAGGATTGCCAGGGTTTCTTTGAACTATCGTTTTTGCATCCCACATGCAGCGCTTCACATTTCCCCGAGGAATATTTGGGAGATGTTTGCTGCGGGTCTATCAGGCCGTGATCAGAGGATGTCTCATATTGTCCATCTTCTTTGAGGCCCCCGCTACCGTTTTGGATTTTTATTTTATTTCAGATTTTTTTTTTGAAGACGTATTAGCATACCGTGACTAGAGACTGCGCTCTTCTACTACAGGATAACCAACAGGATGAAAAATAGATTTGAAACATCTTCCAAAGAAGGTGCTTTCAATAATGCATTTGTAGTGATTGAGACCGAGATATTTCAAAGAATTCGAATACCAAGAGATGAATGTATGCAGCTGTGGTGGGATGTTAGATTTTCTTTCCTTTAAAGACTCTTTACAGTTCATGGGTGTATATGAATCGGTTCATTTATAAATTTCTTTATTCATTGTATTAATACTCTTTGTCGCGGGAGCCCGTGCTTCGAGCGAAGAACAAAAGAAAAAGCACATGAAAGCCAGAGAAACACTCTCACTCCATTGTGACCTGGACTCCCACGGGCAGCTTGAAAGGAGCATATCGCAGCAGGGAATCTGGCTTTTTTTATTAATTTCATTGAGATGCATGATAAAGCCTGAGAAATGTTTCCTAACTATTCGCTGACTCGCGTTTAGCAGTCATTTTCAAAGGCTACTCCATCAATATACTCTATATTACCCATCAGGTTCGTCCCTGCAGTTTGCCAGTGATTTATAATTGCCTTAATTGCTCCTCTCACAGCCACTGGAGGAGATTAATCAATCCTTAAATTCAGAATCCAGCCGAGGCCAGCCGGAGAAACGGCCCTCGCTGCCTCCTGCAAAAGGCCGCGTATCGCTTTTAATTCGTAGCCGTGCCTGCTGTTACAGTGGAAATAGAGACTACCGTGAGTGTGTTAATGCACGTCTCTCCCACAGTTACAAAATCACTAATCCCTGCCCAAACTGCATGAGGTTGAATGGCATTCCTCCAAATGCCTTCCGGACCTGGGACTCAAACCCGCTACCTTTGGGTTACAAGTCCAACTCCCTATCTATTAGGCCACGACTGCCTCCTTAATTTCTATACAGTGGTATTAAAATGTCTGTCAAATGTTTCTTATGCTCACTAATGCTGCATTTATTTAACAACTACAAATACATTTCAAACAGTAATATTTTGAAACGTTGTTGAAAATTAAATTCACCTTTTTCTATTTGAATATATTTTACAATGTAATATTTTCCTGTGAAGCAAAGCTGAATTTTCAGCATCATTTTAGTCCAGTCTTTATTGTTCAGAAATCATTTCAATATTTCTGGTCAAGATGCATTTCTTATTATCAATTGAAAAACAGTTGTACCACTTAATATTTCAGTGGAAAGCGAGATAATGAATAGAAAGATCAAAAGAGCAGCATTTATTTGAAATCAAAATCTTTTGTAACATTTGATCAGTGCAATGCTTCCTTGCTCAATAAAAGCATTCATTTAACAATAGACTTTTTAATTAATTATTAATTTAAAAGGCAGACAGAAATACGAGCAACAGAATGTCTGAAAAAGGCCTTGTCGTTTCCTTCACTTATCTTGTTTCATCGCTATTGTTTACAGAGTTGTTGTTTTTTTTTGCTAGGATGGTTTGGGGCAGTTTGTAAAAGATAACAGAGCTGTATTTACTCGTTCAGAGAGTAAATAGTCTTGCTGTTAATAATATTGTTTCCATTAAGTACTTTATACCTCCTGCGACGCTAGCACCTGGAGCAGTAGCATCATTTGCGCTAATGATAGCTAATCCGCTCAATTAGCAGAGTACACATTTGTAATCTGGGCCTCTCTGCTAGCAGGCAAGTTTACATACTCTTCCTCTTCCTCTTGCAGACTAATGCCCTACGACATTCACAGTACTGTGGCGGCACACAATCCCCTGTGGTAACGCGCTAACAGAGGAGCTGTTTCAGCCAATTGTTTGCAGACACAAGAAATGGCTCCACGTTCCTGTCGCTCGCTCGCTCTCACTCACTCTCATATTGCCTCCCTCCTACTTTACCACAGGAGACTGCATTCACCTTTTTAGCCCATTAATTAGCATGAACAGTTAATAGTGCCTCCTACAATGGCTGCCTCAGCAGTTTTTCCTTAGAGGTGGTGTCACCAAATCAATATCAAGTCGGGTATAAAGCACTTGAGAAACTCAGTCGTAAGAAGCAGGTCTGTGCGGTCATGGTTGCTTCCCTTAGCGATTTTTCTGTTAGAAGCAAGCCATCCCTGCACCAATATGCATTGTGAAATTTGGTTTTCTGTACTTTATGATCCTCACACTCATGTTTAGATAGTACAATATGACACCAGGTTTTGGTCACGACTGACAGCACTGACAGGAGGTTTGACTTTTTAAATGAAGTGCAAAAAATCCCATTGCTTTTCTCCATAGGGGAACTGATTGTGAACTGCTCATAAAAACTATTTTTTTGGCATACTATATAGTAGAGAAGTATTATATTTGTTACACTACAATAGAGTCACTTTCTGTATGCTGCTCCAATGACATTCATATTTTTATGAATAACATGCATATTTTGCAATAGACTGAAAATATTGGTTCTGTTTTACATAATCCTATTTAAATAAATTGTTTTTGTTGTTGTTATTCGCAGTGTTGCATGGCTTTGTAGTTCTTACCCTCATAAACCAACAAAACGTACACAATCTTTACAAATAATTTGGTTCCAGATTTTGTTAACACTGTAAATTGGAGAACACTATTCACTATAAACTAGTTTCTTATTATATATATATTATACAGCACATTGGCTGTTTATTTGTACTTGAATCTAGATCTAGATCTAGATCCAATAACCCTAAACAAAACTTCCACAAACAACTACCATACTTGCTATCAACACACAGCAAGTTAGGAGTTTGAGGGAAACTTGAGGGAATCTAAAGCGTTAGATGATGTGTAAGAAATGTTCTTTCTAGCTGGTTGGTTTGGTTCATGGCTTACAGTTCGTAAAAGAAACCGTTTCTTAAACCAAGGCTGCTGAAAAAGTGGACAGGCACTGTTGCATTCTATTGTATCAGCCATAGAGCCAAATTAGCATTTGTTGGCAATGTTCTCCATGGAAAAAAAGACATTGGACTGTTGGGAGTCTAATGTGGCTGGCCAAAAAATATATTTTGTGGAGTAATTTATTTTTATTATTTATTGAGCTTCAGAACAGTATTATACAGAGGAAACACAATCACTGCAGAACAATAAACAAAATGAACTGACAAATGCATAAAAACAATAAATTATACAAGTATTATTTTAAAAACAAATGCATTCAAATATAATAAATTATAAAGCACAATTTTCTTAATGAACAATGTATTTATCTTGCAGATCATGCAGACAGGCTAATTCAACCAATTGCACTTTTTAGTTCTTCAACAAACTCTGGAAGACTGTGGCTCAAACTTTGAGACACTTCATCTGGGGCTGAGATTCATCGCCGAGGCAATTAACCCGCTGTCGATCATGTCACACCAAGCAATCAAAGATAATTCCCAAAGTTTGTCTCACAATGCAAAACTGTGACAAAAACCATAAACAGCAGTGCGTGCACAGAGCTTTAGTGATAAGGCTCTCAGAATTTCCCTCGCATTTCCAGGAGAGAGAAGAAAGCATCTAGGATCTTGAAAAAGAGAAAATGGAAAAAAATCTAATCAAAAAGCTTGCAGCTAGTTGCAGGATTGTCTTGTTTGCCTTCGCTGTTCTTGTTGTTTTCACTTAACAATGCAGCATGAGTGCTTAGCATTTAGATGACATGTTTGAGGAGAGGAGCAGCAGATCAGATGCACTGCGTGAAGGGTTTCACAGATAGAGCCAGACTTCCAGGGCGGAGAGGCATACGAGCAGGCGGGCGCTGGAAAAAGCCGCTCTACCCATAGAATCATGGGCACTGTCAACACCATTGTGAATGACACGGTGATGAGCCAATCAGCATGGGTGCCAACGAGCGGCTTAGAGAGCCTTCTGCATGCCAATGAGTGTAGCGGGTCCAAGATCTACAAGCCTGCCAATGAAAGATTCAAAGTCTTGAGGGGTTAAGAGGTTTTTATAAACATTGAACGAGCAAGTGGAAAGTTGGAAGTTTCTTCAACTTGATCTGAGAGTAAGGACTTAAAAAAAAAAGAAAACCTGTGAAGGGCAGAAAACAGAGCTGGCTAATTTGGGGGAGCTTTGAGAATATAAACCAGACAGCAGATGACCTGAATTAGCAACGTTAGCAGAGTTGACAGTGTTGCAGACAAGCAGTGCTAGGCAGTGACTAACAAACACAGACACACTGTTAACTATAACGCATCTTTCAGTAGGAACTTTTATTTATTCACTTATTCAGGAAGGTCTTTTGTGGCCATACTCAAACATAGATTTTCTGACTTCTGAGAAACTTCAGATTTCAGAAAAGCTTTATTAATTATGTTGGTTTATTTATTAACATGTTGAAATTGATGCTAATCTTAAAAGACAACTTGTTTTTCTACTGTATTATTTTATTCTACAGAAGGGTTTCCTTTAATTTGTTGATTTCATCATATTATTTGTATAATCTAATTTCATTTTAACTAATTTACTCTCTTTTCAATGTTTACTGCTTACATTTTATGGTATATATATTTATTCTTCTTATGAAACTTTTTATGATGACTTTTTTTTAATGTTTTTTCTGCAAAACATTTTGAATTATACCATATAAATTGCACTATATGAATAAATTTGCTTTGCCTAAAATCTCAAAACATACCACTGATCAGTCTTGATAACATAGTAAATTAATAAAAAAAAAAATTATATATAAAATTATATAAGTGTTTTTTTCCCCCCAGTGAATTGCATTAAACTTAAATGTTGAAATACTAATTTAGATTTTTTTTTGCACTATTGTTTAACCATGGAAACGTTTTTGGAAAAAAAACAAAAAACTGCTGTTTCAGGTTGTAAAAAAATGTGCAAAACAAATATAGTTCTTTGTTGAATCTATTTTATATTATTTAAAAAAGAAATGGTTGTTATAAAATGCTTTTTGTATGGAGTTTCTCAACCAGTTGACCATTTGCATGACTGGAAAGTAGGGATGTAATGGTATTGTAAATACCATCGTACCGAAATATGAATTTTTTTTTCGATAATACCGTGGTCACATGACTCGATAAAATGATAGGTCTTCTGAGAAAAGTTTGCTCAGGCGAATGGAGCGAACGGGAGGAAGTGGGAACTACAATTCCCATCAGTCCAAGCATGCCCATCATTCTTTTCGGTCTGTTGTCAATACAGATCAGTGTTACCAGCTTCGCGACTTTGTCTCTATATTTAGCGACTATTCAGACCCCCTTGACATTTTTCCCTAAAAGCAACTACACTTCTTGGACAAACCTCAGCGAGTCTCCGGTAGTGCCCGGTAGTGCCCGAGCCCGAGCCCGCACACACCTCTCTCTGCATCTGTTCTGTTCAGCGAGAGGCTGAGAGGAGCAGGGCTTTCAGTTAAAATACTGTAGATATTATGTTGCTTCTAACTCTGTTTTACATGCACATAGAGCCAAAATCACAGCATAACCATTGTCTATATCTTATGTGTACTTGGTTTCATTATTATGAATTATAAATATAATTATAAACGATTACAAATAAAGATTTTAATCTAGATTAACATCTTGTAAGGTAGAGCTAGTTCAGTAGGTCTTATAATGGCGTGCATTTCAGTCACTA
>JAUMHQ010000061.1:3455174-3466785 GCA_032361165.1 Enteromius paludinosus
ACCAGCATGGCTACCACAGCATCCTGCAGCGACATGCCATCCCATCCGGTTTGCGTTTAGTTGGACGATCATTTATTCTTCAACAGGACAATGACCCCAAACACACCTCCAGGCTGTGTAAGGCCTATTTGACCAAGAAGGAGAGTGATGGAGTGCTGCGGCAGATGACCTGGCCTCCAAAGTCACCAGACCTGAACCCACTTGAGATGGTTTAGGGTGAGCTGGACCGCAGAGTGAAGGCAAAGGGGCCAACAAGTGCAAAACACCTCTGGCAACTCCTTCAAGACTGTTGGAAAACCATTCAGGTGACTTCCTCTTGAAGCTCATCGAGAGAATGTCAAGAGTGTGCAAAGCAGTAATCAGAGCAAAGGGTGGCTATTTTGAAGAAACTAGAATGTAAAAGATGTTTTCAGTTATTTCACCTTTTTTTGTTAAGTGCATAACTCCACATGTGTTCATTCATAGTTTTAATGCCTTCACTGAGAATCTACCAATGGAAATGGTCATTAAAATAAAGAAAACACATTGAATGAGAAGGTGTGTCCAAATTTTTGGCCTGTACTGTATATCCATCCTTCATCTATTGTCTTTTTTCTTTGTGATTTTTCTATTCAACATTTTTAGAGTGAAGCTTAAGAAACAACATTTATCTGATTTGGTCTCACACAAATTTTCATTGTTTTCTTGCGTTATCATTTTCCATGGAAGGCCATTGAGCTTTTGAAAGAACTCGTGGTGTCACAAATGTCAAAAATTATTTCCATCTATTAGTGAGAGTCAGTCTGAGTAATTTGCAATGAAATATCAAGGTTCTGCTTGGGTTGCTACATCTGCTAATGTGATTCATTTGTTTTATCTCCCCTGCTGTGAGGATCAAAAACATTAGCAGAACAACCAAATCTTTCAGTCTTTAATAAAAGCGCTATTGGTAATTTTAATCCAGCATTTTATTGATATTGTTTCCATTCTCTTTTCTTCCCAGTGTTTACAACAAGACAAAACTGTTGTTCTTTGTTACTTCTTTAACAATCTCCCGCTGCGTCTCTAAAAATCTCCTCATTGAAATTCAGTCTGCATGAGAATAACAACCTGTAGCAACCTGGCCTTCTCAAAATTATATGAATCAAGAAACTGTGCCACATTTAGACTCTAGAGAAAAATTAGGTATAATTTTCACCCGGCCATTATCACAAAATAAACCCAGACAGGATGATCAGGTCCTGTTCCACTTTAAAAGGGTTTATTTTGTGATAATGACCATCTGAATGAATGTACATTAGCTCACTTGCGCGATTACTTAAAGAAAGAAAGAAATGGACGTGAAATATTAATTTTAAATACTTGAAATTACTTTATTACATAACAAGAAAAACAAGTGCAAGTGCAAGTCAAGTCAAGTGCAGAGTGTATTTTGAACTAATGGAGGAGAAGAATATAAATCAACCATTCTTGCAGTATACAAACTGCATTGTTAATGAATAGCTGATATCATGTAGAGAGCTATATGACTCTTCTGTATGTGCAGCATGGAAAAGTCATCAATTCCCCCTGCAGTTAATACTACATATCGTTGTTTTCTTTAAGGATTGACTGTCAAACAGATTATCATGTCATTGTTAGAGCCCAGAGCCATTGTAAAACTGATATTTGAAATCATATATACAATTGAAATATATATTTCAGCTACTCTGACACACTGGCATAAGAAGCTTCGTGAGAGATAAATGACTCATGTTGTCTCTGGGCATTTTTGCCTTATTAGAACATTTTCTGAGGCTTTTACTACATTATATTTTTACTGTAAATGAATGTTATTAATAAAAAAAAAAAAACATAAATAAGGTTTTGTGGTGCTATTTAAACACTGATTGTTTCATCTCGAACAGTGACTCAACCAATTGCGTGAGTTTGGAGGTAGACTATGAGTTTTTGTCCAATGGCATACAGAGGGGGGAGTTTTCAGGTAACCTGTTTTTGCATTTACTTTTAAACTGTTGATATGGGTGTCCACAACATGGGAAAAACCAATCTTTTCTAATAAGTTACTGTCACTGAAATACTGAGAGACACAACATTAGTTTACATTTACAAACATCAATATATTCTGTAAAAATGTTCTTATTGGTAGTTTTTTTTTTTTTAGCAAGTAACACATAAGATTAAATTAACAAATGTGTATCGCAAAATTAATATTAATTAATGCAAAAAAGATTTAACTGCTTTTGGATAAACCTTGTGTCAGTTTTCATATGAATTGGATACAGAAGCAGATACATGTCAAGATTCAGCTACAGAGCCGCACAGTGACCACAGCACCATTTCTGAGCTCAGTGTCACTACAGAAAGTGGCCAGGGTAATTGGAGCAGAAGGTGAGATGGTGTTTGAACTGATGAGAGGGTAGAAGAGAGAGACAGAGAAGGGCCAGTGTGGCAGTGAAAGACTAGAGTTGTGAGCTTTCTCTATAATTAAGGCCACAGGGAGCTTCTTCCTGTACCAGGGGAAGTGACAAAGCCAGAAACCATTCAATTCTCACATCAGTACCTGTGATGGGTCATTTGATGATCTAAACCACACTAAATTGGTCATGCACACTCGCTCTCACTGAGTGCACCAGATTATGATTGCGTGTGGGAGAATGTTTCTCATGTGTGTGCTTCAAGGGGATTATAATGTATCATTTATTTTTTGGCCATTATAAATTGTGTCATACACCATGGTTTTATGTGCAGCAAAGAAGCCTGAGTAAAAAATAACATGGTCCGGATCATAAATCCCTTTGGTTGGGGTTTGTAAATCTCAATAGTTGATAGCAGTTTTAGTTGCAGTTTGTGCACAGATTGTGATTTTTATTCTGCGCCACCATTAGCAAAGGACAGAATTATCAATTCACTGTAAACAACTTAAAATTGTATGTTTTATTCAGTGTGTTACTTGCCATTTAGAGAAGCTTGATTCTGCCGAGGGATGAAAGTATTTGTGACTATTGATCTTACGATTCTGAATACATATAGATCTCACATTTTAGTCTTTTTCTCAGAACTTCAGATAAACCAACACAGTCTCACGAGCAATTCGTACATATTCGTACGAGGTGCCAAATTTGTGCCAATTCGTACTAATTCGTACGACCTCACTCGTACGTTTTTGTACGATTTGTCTAAAACCACGTGATGGGTAGGTTTAGGGGCGGGGTTGTGTTTAGGTAATTCGTACAAATTCATACGAATTGGCATCTCGTAAAATACGTACGATTTAGAATAAATCGTATGAATTTGTACGAGCCAGGTCGTACTAATTCGTACGAATTAGCCACCTCGTAAAATACGTACGAATTGCCGTGAGATCAGGTTGGATAAACTCAGAATTAAGTCAGAATTCTGATTTTCTTTGTGTTTTCATCTTGCGACCCAGCTAACAGGGAACGTTCTCGTAACATTGGCTAACGATCTTTAAAGGTTCTGTCAAAGTTATTAAAAAACATTCTTGCATAACATTAGTAGAATGTTTCCTTAAGGTTATCTGCAATTGATAAACGTTCTAAAGAACTTTAGCATAAAATCATTATAATTGCATTGTTGGTGGAACATTTTAAAAACGTTAGCATTAGAAACATAATGGAACGTTCTAAAAACGATAGGATAAAAACGTTATCATTGCGTTGTTGGTGGAATGCTCTAAAAAAGTTTTTAATAATGTTCTTATAACCAAACAAGAACGTTAATACGACATCTAAAAAAACTGGATGTTTTGAACGTTCATCTAAGAACATTCAAACAACATTTTTTATAACCAAACAATAACGTTAATACAACATTTATACAACAAAACAGATGTTTTGAACATTCAAACATAACATTTTTACTATTGGGAACGTTAGGTAAATGTTCTTAGAACATTATTATAACAAGAGACTAAAACGTTTTAAAAACTTTTGAATAACATTCTTATAACCAAACAACAACGTTAATACAACGTCTAAGACGTTCTAAGACCGTTCAAACAAAACTTTTTATAACGTAATGGTTACATTATGGGAACGTTTTTATAACGTAAGATTGTTAGCTGGGAATTCTGCCTTATTTCCTTAGAATTGCAAGATAAAAAAAACTATTGCTAATTAACAAACTTCCATATATATATTTTTATAGCCAGTGACTGTTTGTGAAATTTACTAGCAATTTCAGAGTGACAATTGTTTTAACATGAAATAGGTTTCATAAGCAAATAGCTCTTTGACATAAAAAAAACCACTCAGAAAGTAGTTAATTATACATGTACCATCATGTGTAATGAGCTTATATGACAAGTATTGGTAGACCATTAACTTCAAGAATATTCTTTGAAACTGAAGCAATTTAAGTGAGCATATTCTGTTATGATATACTTATTTATATTGTGTATTGGTGTCTCGAAGTGAGGTTTATTGTCAATTATTTCAATGAATTGACTTTCAGACTGTTGTGAAGTCACTGCTGTCAAAGTTTTTGTTCTTGTTGGAGAAAAAAAAGTCTTGTAATCGACAAAAACCCACATTTTGATAGTCTTTATTTGGTGTCGTTATAATCAATGGAAGCACTGGTAAAGCGCAATCATCTGCTCTTGGTTTGGGCCACACTGATTGTGTTCCATCGATTTTCGGAGGCTGTATCAGATTGTTTGACACTGATTGCGAGATGTATCTTATTGTGAGATATGAATGGTCCACTGAATTCCCAGGACATGTAGTGAAAGAGATTTTGATAGAGGAGAAAGAGATCAAAGAGGAGCAAAAAACGAACAGAACACTTGGTCCTAATAAAGTAATAGCGTAACAAGCTATTTGTTCCTTTGCCAACCGGTCTGGCATGAAAAGGACAAGGTCCTAAATTAATGAATGAACCACCGAGGTGACACTAATGAACTCTTAACTTAGGTTGTAAACGAGAGAAAATAGAGAGCTTTTTAAGAATCTACTTTTATTAGCCTTAGAGAATCAAATGGAGGTTTTAATCTAATACCAAGCGGCACACTGGAGACGCACTTGAGCACGAAAAGAAAGGCAGACACTTCTTTTTCTTTACATAAATTGCACAAAGGCTTTCTGTGTTTCACATACACCCTCCTGTTTTATATTCTACAGCTCGGGGCTTGTTTTCCTAATTTTTCTCCTGTGTGCATTGAAAAATCAACCTTGAAACCAAACATGTTGGTTCGCAATTAAAGAGAAACAATATGTGGTGATCTTCTTCTTATTATTTTCAACAAACATTCAAGCTAATTGCTCTAGAGATTTAAAAGCGCGGCTGCTCAAACAGGAGAGTTTCCAAGTTCTCTTGTTAAGACTCAGTGCATGAGAGAGAGTTGATTTTGTGACAGCATATACGTTCATTGAAAATTTAGCCATGCACTCTTGGCTCAGACTCGCACGCTTGAAACCTCTATCCTGATTTGGCACCAACTTTAAAAGCAGAAAGAGGCATTAACAGTCTTACTAATGCCATGAGCCTGAAAAAATATTTGTGCACAAAGAAACCACTCTGTACATAATACGGGGAAGTGAAACAACTTACAGAGAAGAATTTAGTCACTTTTTTTTATCTGTAGTTTTATGTCCTGTGTACTTTCATACATTTTTCAGTTTGATTACGTTTAATTCAATCAAAATACATTGCTACTTTTCATTAAACAATGTAACAATGTAAATTTGTGACAAAAAGTGACACAACAAAAATGACTAATGTAACATAAGTTGTATTATTGTTAACACATTAATTATTTTAAATTTGTGTAAATAAAATTAAATATATATATACATATAAATTAAATTGTTTCTCTTTATGTTGTTTCTGCAGGATCTTTAATGATCATCATTTAAAGCTTAGAAGCTACATACCTTCTATGTGCATATCAGAGAACAATTTAAAATATTCTCTCAATGCATTCTATGGCACCTTTAAGGGTAGTTAAGAAATTGACAATATTTCAGTTTATTTTACTTAATGATTGCTGCATCCTCTTTTTACTACTTTTTCGACAATCTCAGTGAATGTAGTTAATCATAATACATTGCTACCTTTCATAGAACTATCAATTAAAAAATTGTGCTACCACAACAATGGCTAATCTAACGTACATTTGTTACTTTTAACACATGACGTCTTTAATATTATCTTTATAAAACTGTATTTATTTTTAATTAAATTGTTAGTGCTTATGTTGTTTCTACAGTATCTCTACTGATGACCATTTGGTTAACAACATTCAAATATTTAATGATTACTTCATCTGAAATTTTTACAGTAAAAATTGCACTTTAATTTATTTGTTCCCCTTTTTGCTACTTTTTCGATAATCCAAATAAATGTAGAAAAATTATAATACATTTTTACATTTCATGAATGCTAATAAGGTAAAAAATTTTGTTTCAAGTTAATAAAGTATATTCAGTTAAACAGATAAAAGCTTTTGCAAGCAACCACCTGAATATATATACGAAAAGGACTTATTTTCCCTTTTAAAAAAATGAATATTTGTTTATGTCTGCAGCACCTAGTGATGGATTTGAAACTATAGTTCACATTTTCATGATGTATTTGGTCTGTTTCTCACATAAATCTATTTTAAATAGCACAAAAGTCATAGACCACTTCTTTTGATATTTTTATAGTGCTTTCAAATCATTTTTATGCTCGAAAGCTCCATTCATTTGAATTTTATGTAAAAGAGAGACCAAGTATGTTATTAAAGTTTCTCCTTTTGTTTCCCAAAATAAAAAAAGCCATATGGGTTTGAAGTGACATGAGGGTGAGTAACTAATGACAGAATTTTCATTTGGGGTGAACTTTTCCTTTAAAACTTTATATGCCTGCACCCTTCGCTTTGCCATTCCCCCTGAGGAGTGGAAAAGTTGGAGCTGTTCTCTCATTGAAATGCATTTAGTTCGGCTCAGTAACGCAGAGGCAGCAGCCAGAAGGCGGAAGAGCAGAGGAATAATTTACGCTCTGAAACAGACAGGCGGGCTCAGAGAGCCCAGATGAGTGGGGCGAATGTGGGATCATTACATACACTGCATCACAACACACCTAACAAACAATACCAACCCCATGGTCGCAGGTCTGTGTGACAGACAGACAGCCAAACAGCCTAAAAACCAATCAAAACCAGCCCAATGGCAAAACCTAAAATATGCCACAGAGTTTCTATTTCACTCCTTCGGATTCTCAGATCCTTTCATTTGTGGGGTTATAATGTATAATGGAAGCAGCAGCATTAAACATTTGCAAACTTAAAAGCGCATTAAGCGCACAACCATCATTGAAAGACGCAATGTATTATTTACAGCCTAACATAATGCAGTACATTTTAGCTCAGGCGGGGCAGGCTTCAGGGGGTTACTTTGGATAATATAAATGCATAGAGTGTCATGCTGCCTTTACGTCATATGTAAGCCTATTACCCATATAGTTACCATATTTCTGCTGACACGTTATTCCACCTCTAAATCCACTATATTGGAATTGCAGTCGGCTTGTGTGTTTCATAAAAAATACACTATATGTGTCGTCACCGTTGTTTCTTGCGCCGCTTTTGTAGATATGTTCAGAGCCGTGAGCTGTAAATGTGAGTTTGCAGTCAAATCAATGTCATAAAAATATTGGGTAGTGCAAAATAATAATCAATAAAATATTAAAATCAAGAAATACCTCTTTTTAGTGAATCAATAACATACAACATGGCCTATATAGACTGATTCGCGAATATGTGATTCATATTGGCCGGTTGTGAAGAAGTTTTTGGAAAGATGTGAAAGTAATGTTAGAAAAGATCCTTGATGCTAAAATAGCACTGTCACCATTAATCTTGTTATTTTATTTATATCCTAAGGAGATCAAGTTAAAATAGACATACGTATATGTATTCTTCAAGCAAAACGGCTTATTATTTTCAAATGGAAAAAAAAAATGGATGCACCAGATATAGGACGATAGCTGCAACAAATATTATATTATTATTATATTATTTTTGATGAGTTTTGGGAGCTTTCAAACAGTTGTAAATGTAAAATATTAATGTAAAATACTAAAAAGCTTTTTTATTTTATTTTGTTTGTGTGTTTTCTCTGTGTATTTATAAATCAGGCTGATTCTAAAATGACTCTACTGAGCTAGTTTTTAATGTATTGTTTAAACAGAAGAATTACTTAAACATCGAATAGAATTTAGTTTTTGTAGTAAAGAAATATTTCCTTCTCTATGTCTATTTGTAGTGAAGAGTTGATAGATGCTTTGCTAAAACACTCCAGATTTAGTTTTTTGGTACTTTTATTAAAAGAATAAAATCATAATGTTCCACTGCAATAACATTTAAAGCACAGAAATCTGTGCTTCCGAGTTGCAACAGTTTTCAGGACGGGCCGTTTTTGTTCCAGCATGACAACTGCACTGTGTACAAAGCAAGGTCCATGTAGAGATGATTTATCGAGTCTAGTGAGGAAGAACTTGACTGGACTGCACAAAACGCAGTCCCCATTGCACACACATACTAAAAGCACACAGTTTTCTAGAATGCATTAATATTTTTCATCACTAAAAACAGAAACAGCCAAACCTGTCAATTAGAAGAGAGCATTAGGAATAGGTTGTGCCATACAGTACATCATCTGTCTACCTGTTGTGACTTGCAGAAGGCTGTCTGTTGATTAGTCAAAAAAACCTTTCAAATCTATTATGTGTGGAAAAAACAAAAAAACAACCCATAGCAACAATATAAAAGCAGACCAATCTTGCAGGAAAAATGACTTGGCAACCTTGACTAACCACTTTTCAAAAATCCATTTGCGGCGTGCTAAAAAATGCACCTAAAATGAATTATATAAACCAGTTACTTATGAGAAAGCCCTGATCACTGGAATAAAAAAGTTCTGGTCTGTGAACTAGACTGTAGCCGAGCACTTCTTATTTATTGGTAAACACTCTGGGACTCTAATTGACAGTTTAATGATGGACTGGCATTGCCTGGCTCACATTAAACAAGTGTTAATTATTGCACACTTAGGCTGTCAACACAAATGCCCTGAAGGTCTGTTCCTCACACAAAGCTATTTTATGACTTCAGAAGACTTATATAATACACAGGTAGGGGAATACTGTTGAAATATGAAATAATATTGTACTCCTTTTAGGATGTTCTTTTGTCCATTTTAGTGCATGACGGTTCATGGTAACTGCATGCTAAAGTCATACGAGTTTGAGATGAGAATGATATGAGGGCGAGTAAATGATCTAGATTATGTAGCTTTATGTTGTTTTGCAAACATCTGCCCATTTATGGCTTAATTACCTGAAGGACTAGGAACGTATTGAACTGTGTGCCAGAACAGAAATTTTAAAACAAGACTGTAATTGATTTAGATATTCGGCATGTTCCACGTTTGGATCATATCACTGATACTGAGCCAAATTTCTTGTATTTGAGCAATGATAACTCTTGCCAATATGATCTATGTCCTTGGTCTTTTGTGCTGTTTATTAAATGCATTGCAGGGGCGTTTTCTCTGGAGAGGCAACAGAGGCAGTGCCTCTTCAGAAAGATTTGGATGGGAAAATATTCCACAGTAGAAAAACAACTCAAAAAAATCCTTAAGTGTGAGATCAAATAATGTAATTGCTAATTTTTGATCAGTGTCCAACAGTGATGAATTTTCAGCACCATTTCTTTTGCATCCTTTGAGATCACCGTGTCTCACTGAGATCTTGTATCAATTGCAAGAGTGGAAACTTAATTAAAAAGTAAGCGATTCACCTACTCGTACAACATTATGCAGAGTCACATTTCACCCAAGAAACAAATGGGGAGGGGAGATAAAAACTAGTGTTTTGCTAAAGAAAGTAAATTTGTTTGTTGCAGTATTTTTCAGACTATTAAGCACAATTAACCCCCTAGTTCTCATTAGTGTAATGTGTCTAGCATTGCCTTTGTCATTATTTTTAATGAGGATTCTCGTTATTTTAATATTTATTTTATGCTTAGCAGTATTTTCGCAATTCATTTTTTTATCAAAGGCAATACAACAAATATGATGCATGCATACTTAATGCATATGCATTTATGTTTATAGTCATATTTAAAGGTAAATTAAAAAAAATAATTGCATGAAAAAGTAGAATGATTATACAAAGCACAATAAATGAATGTCTCATTTATCATTTGCTTTGAATAAACCACACACCATTGATCTGCACTCAACTTTTTTCTCTTGTTACCTTATAAACAGTAAAGAAAATGGACTGCATTAAATGATGTGCTACTTTACGTCAAACTGTGAGTTAGCTGGTACATTAAAACGAGCGCGTTATTGGACACCAGTGTGCTAGCTGCCTGGCTAATATCCCAGCCATAATCAGGCAGTTTGGCTTGAAGCGTTTGCTTGGAAATATATTTTATGAACCTATTCCACAGGACAAGGGAGTGATAAATAATGTGAATTTTGGCACAAGGACTCAGTATCTGTGGTCTGAAGTCAAAGGGAAGGTTTCCTCTGAAGTTCCATTTTCTGTGTAGCGTCAGTGCCAGGTGACTCACATGGTTGGCCGAGATCACACATTGCGACCTCTACCTCATTAGCATACACTAATTAGCGAGGAAAATAAACACGGCAGCCTAATTATTCGGAGGAATGGGACACAAACAAAGGAAAACTAATTACAGACCGTCGTTATCAAACCGGTCTATTGGTTGGGGTCAAAGATGCTGGTATATAAAGAGAGCACTGCTTTTCTTTGTAGGTTATGTAATGATATTTTCCTGCCAACAAGGCTGTTTATCTATCAACCAAATAGGTCTCTAAATTAGGCCACGACAGCTAAAATTTTGTTCAACTGTACATCATAAGCTTCTACTGGGATTCATTCTTTGTATCTGATATAAACAGAGAGACAACAAGTGAAATTCACAAAGATGCTTTTGACAAGCAGTGCCATTGCTTTTATAGTCGACTGACTACACCAGGGAACATACTAGAAACCCGAATCCAGTGCAGTTCCCAGAGGAATATGAACATTCATAAAGTCATATGAACATTTTCTATTTTGTCATGGTCATCTGCACAGTAGCCCCTGGCAACAAGCACACAAATGCCACACACGTGATTCCCTGACAGGTTCCCAAGAGTCTGACACACTTCCAAATATTTCACCGTGCAGTGTTACAGCCGCCTGGTTTTGCAAGGTGGTTTGTAAGCTATTTTCTGAACCTGCTAATGCCAAATAACTAGTGCTGCGTCACAATTGTGTACTATCTGTCCAAAACAGAATAATTTAATATTTCCAGGGAAATTGTTTTATGTGCAGCCATTATCCCACAACTAAATTAGCACTGGACAAAGATTAGATTATTACTACAAACATAAATAAAGAGTGAGAAATATACGTATTCAGACGAGGTGGAAAAAACGTGCTATTCGTTTTGATTTGTCTAAACCCCAGTGATGCGTAGGTTTAGGGGTGGGGTTAGGTGTAGGTCTTACGAATTAATACCAATTGGCGACCCACACTCAAAAAAAAAAAAGTTGTTGAATGAACGTAACTAAATTATGGAAAACTTTTCCATCCAATTGAATTGCGTTTTTCTAAC
>JAUMHQ010000061.1:3504695-3525638 GCA_032361165.1 Enteromius paludinosus
CCCTTTAATGCAGTCTCCGCCTTGTCTCCCACTCTACCCCACCCCTTACCCCCAGTGAACAACGCCCCTTTTCAGAATGTTTTTCAAACCAGAGGTGTGAAAAAGCACCTCTGAAACAGAGGGGTGTTGTGACCCTTTAATTTAGCATCACTATTTCTCAGTGATATTTGCATTTCATTTAAACAATTATGAAATTTATTTTTTAAAATATAGTTTTTATTTAATTTCTTTTTTAGTTTTAATCAAGTTAAACTAGACAGAAATTATATATTTAAAAAAATATATATTTCTTGCAACTGCCTTCTTATATTATAAATATTATTATACATTTATTATTTAAGTTAACATTTATTTTAATTTAATTTTAGTACAAATTTGTTTTGGTTAACTATGATAATCCTATTGTGTCACTGACAAAAACCTTTACCCGTTATTAAATAACATTTTTCTGTGGCTACATTATTCAAATAATATTACAATAAAGCCTGTTCTAGGTCCTTTATGGTTATTATGGCATTATTATTATTTCATGAGTAGGTTTTGTCCACCAAATTCTCATTTTGATACTTTGTCTCGGAATTTCATATCTTTAGTACTATGAGGACTGTGTTGGGAATCATTTCAGTGGCTAACATGTGGCTGTAAAGGATACAATGAGGTCAAGTGAGAGCGTTCCCAGGCTGCCGATGAGCCAGGGGAGGTGGTGTATGATATAGCTGGCCTCTCCCTGCCCTGGATCTGGGTTCTTCAATAGCACGCTGATGCCATATGTCGTGTTTCCCAGAATCACCAGAGCAAACAGGAAAAAAGATACGCCCTCTGTTGACTTTCTCTGAAACTGCAAGACAGCAAGAAAACTACACTAAGAAGCTACATCTGTACATCTTTAAATGCATCTTAAATGCAGCATTTATAAGTAGCATGCAAATGTATAAATAATAATAGCAGTCAGTCACTGTATTGACCAAAGATGTCTGCAGTAAATATATTTTCTTATATATTTGAATTACTTTCTACATGTTTAATGTGATCCTTCTTCATTGATTTGGAGATTATAATCAAACACAGATTTCAGGGGCTTTAAAAGAAAATGTAGTCATGTTCATCAGACATGTAGATGAGTTTGTGTCTTCATTGCAACTGATTTGGATAAATGGAGCATTACATAAACAGTTGAGCTTCTGCAGTGAATGGGTGCTGTCAGAATGAGTTCAAACAGCTAATAAATACATCACAATAATCCCCACAACTCCTGCCCATTGATTAACATCCAGTGAATCCGAAGAGCCATGTGTTTATAATAAACAAAGCTAGTCCTCTATATATAATAATGATTATTGATTGATTTTGGCACCTGCAAGGCTCCTTTTGTGATATGTAATGTCTAAACAATGAGAAATGCTTTTGCAAATATGAGAAATAAAGTTGCAAACACAAAAATGAACACATTATGTGCATAATCCATTGCAAAAGAGAAAACCACAGTTACTGTCCAAAATCAGAAGTTTCGAAAACAATGATGACGGGCAGGAACAGATTACACTTTTCATTTCTCTATTTCTTTTAGACTGTAGCAATAGTTCATGCACATACTCAAGCCCTGCTCATTTCTCCATTCATATCAATTATAAGACTGCAGTAGCTTGTTTTAGGTGACGGGTGACTGCAGGCCCATCAGCTAACCCTTGAGTACAATACATTTTACTTTCATGTGCAATATTATACAAATATAAATAAACATACATACATCAAGTGTAAATTTTTAAATAAAAAAAAATAAAAAATAAAAATACACGTAAAAATTGATTTATTAAGACCTTTTTTTTCTGGATGACTAAGCTAAACATGCCAAAATGTATATATTTGGTGAAATGCATCAACATATACATGCAGCAGTACTTACATTAGTGTACATCTGTGGCAGTCTGGAGCATAAATACAGTACTGAAGATATAGATCCAATGACAAAGCCTATTATCTCCTTCGTACTGAAGGGCTGAAAAACATGAAAACATCACGTCTCAGATCAATTCTAAAAATGTAAATAAATGAAGTGCAACTCAACTTAGTAAAATCACCTGCACTGAACCACTGTCCTCCTCCACGGCCAGCAGCGCCCGACCCTTGAACCCCATAGGCATCTGATCCTCTAAGGCTGAGTGAGGGAGGCGAAGGAGGGAAGACGTAATTCCCAGAAGACATAGCATGCTAACCGCATTCAGCAATGCACTGTTACTGGCTGCAGAGCAGAAAGACAGTTCTATGAATTGGCATTTCAGGCATCAGCACATTCTTACAACAGACTGTGAAAGTTGAAGGTCAGAGACGAATATACAGTAATGTAAGGCACTGATGGGACACTGTGAGAGCCATACTTGAGCAGTGTTGTCACCGTTGCTAAAACGATTACATTTGACTTTTTATATATATATAAATAGTATTTAACCGAAATGAAAATTAAATAAAATTAAACGAGAGAAATTAAAGAAATAGAAAATAAAATTTAAGTATAATTTTTTTAAATGAATACATTTGTAATAGTATATTATTTAACTAAATTATTCTAGGATTTATTCTCATTTTCGAACAGTTTTAAAATTATATACTATAATAGAAAATGAACAATACTACAATTCAAAGTGTATTTAAAATATTAATAAATACCATAAAAATATATCACACTAAATATATATATATATATATATATATATGTGTGTGTGTGTCTGCCAATTTCATGCAATAAATCAATAAAATAAAATATATTTTAAAGTATTATCAATAATTATTTGATGGAGACACGTGATATGTCTAGAAAGAAACCAATTACATAAAGCCTATACTTATGACACATCTAAGTCACTAGAGAAGTATGATTTCCAACTCACCCCTAGATGACTTGTTCTTTAATTTATAGTAAAGGTACATTGACAGCATTAACAGGTCTGCCAGGACGTAGTACACTGCAGTGTATTTCTAAAAAAGAAACAAATATAAAATTATAATAAAAATCAGGCCTCAGTTCAAAACACAGCAAAACTAAAATCATTCAATGAGACAATTAACCAATTAGGGTTCATTTTCATTCATTGAGCATGTATTTTATCTAAAGTGATAAATAATGACAATGGTTTCTTACCTGTAATGGAAGTTGATCGGCCAAGAACGATCCAATAAGATTGCACGAGTCACCAGCCAGCCAAAATAACAGGAACCAAATCGACAGAGCGCTGTCCATATTTCCTGTTTTGCAGGAGCTGTAGTATTGCCTAGAGTAACAGTCAGCATGAGCTCATTATTTCATGAGTCTCTCTACACATACTAACTACCGTTCAATAATGTTTTATAATGATATAATGTCTAGTGCTCACCAAGGCAGCATTTATTTGATCAAAAGTACAGCAAAAATAGTAACAGTGCAAAATATTATTACATATTAAAGTGTATATTGTGAAGGAGTCGTGTACCTCGCTCTAATTCGAGCGGGCATGATTCAGTGTGTTTTCAGCAGCTATTTTTATCAGCTTTTCATCGTCATGGCAAATTATTATATTTGTGGAGAAAGGCATGATAGTCAAAGATCCTTCAGAGATGCTGCTCCAACGATAACTGTGCACAGTCAGTCTAACATTTGTGCTGTCAGTGAACATAACTATTTAAATAATGAGGCACAACCAGATGTGTTGTAGTAAAGTTGTTGTAAATCACAGCGGCTAGCTTGTAAGCAATAGCAATAACGTTTTTTTCCATGTTGTTTGCTTATAAGGCTTTGGGAGACACTGCAAGTAAATGGTATATGTTTCTTTCTTGGTGCGTCTACAGATACATATTAACAGTTGCAATGTTGTGTTTGGAGTTAGATATTAAAAGTACTACCAAATAACATTTGTTTTGATTTAGTGCTGTATAAATAAAACAGACGTGCCTGCCCAGAACACCACAAGCCAGCACATAACTTGCCTGCATGCTGTCAATATTGATTGTTATATATCAATCCCATCGAAAGTGTGACTTACAGGTAGCCTTGACCTAATTACAGGCAACTTGTAATGGAAAAAATGTTCAACCTTTAATTTTACTATGCATTTATACGTACAAGTATTTAGCTTGTAGTGTATTTAGATAGCATACATGTGTCTGCTGGCCTGGAGAGGTCTACTTACGGTAGTGAAGACACCATGAAGCAAACTATCGACAGCAGTCCGAGAACAACACTGGCAATGTCTCTGCCATCCTGGGCACATTCTCCCAGTCCATACCAGATCCACGCGATCCCGTGCGGGCAGAGAGAGCTGAAGTTCCCATCACCGCCGAGCACGAGCCCATCCGACATCACTGGAACAACAGTAGCGAGGAAACACAATTTGCATATCGCTGGATGAAAACAGATGTGCGGGCATAGTGCAGTGCTTTAAAGACATTACGAATGACGTTTAGCACATTACCTGTGATGTAGATCTTAAGCTGTTGAGGTAGAAAAGTAGCGTTATGTCGATATTAGTCTTGAGTTACCTAGAGAAGAAAACAAACAAGTCGTCAAAATACCGAGGTCATGGTCTAACGCTGTGATTGGATACTTGAGGCGCGGCGTCATCGTCGGTAAAGCCGGAAACCTCGCCGGTGACTCATTTTGCGAATCGGTTCTTTTGAACAGTTCATCAGAAGATCCGATACAAAAAAAAAGAACGATTCAGCTTTTTTTTTTGCGTCATGACGTAAACGCATCATGTGGTCCTTTAAATATTTGATGCTCTAAAGTCTCCCATTAATAAACAAAGCCACATATAGACACAAACTTTTATGAAGTTATATTAATAACGTACAAAACGTAATTGTATGTGTCCCAGATCAGCATGAACCATCTTATAAAGCATAAAGGTCATTTAGAACCCAAATATAAAATTAATTTATATTAAACTATACCACAATTACTTATTCAAATTAGATGGTTCTATACGTGTTAAAGCTGAGAATGGCTCGAACGATTCAGTGCATTGTGAACGAATCGTTCAGATCCATTTTCGGACCGCTCAGCAACATCAGTAGCGCGAGCACAGATTTAAGAAACTGTAAATCTCGAATATGAATATTATATATTATATATAATAGCAATAAATATCTACAAGTCATTTTTCCAGCGTATTTTATTTTGCTCAGCATATCAGTTTTTAGGCACTACATGGTAGTTTTCATGGGTCTCACATTTTCCCAGAGCGGTGTGAAGTTAGTGTTTTTTGTATGTTAAACAGTACACTGTGTTGAGAAACAGAGCTGAGAACGTCTAACTTTAAAAATAAGCCAAATGCATTAAACGCTTATAATGAAATGGGGGGGAAATGAGAATTTTCTTTACCTCAGGCAACGCAACACTCCGTCTCCTCCAGACACAAACAGCGGCTCGTATCAGCTGATCGTCACGCATGACTTCACAAATGTCCATTCAGCAAAAACAGAGCGCGCAGGTGTGACGCAAAACGTGATTTCCTAAGAGTCTCGAAGAGAACAAGTACTCAAGCCAGAGTCACTTCGGTTTACACGACTATACAGGGCACCAAATGAATGCAATAGAGTCATTACCTCTATAGGAATAACCTTGTCTAGACTACAAAAAGCTTTCGAAATGTTCACTTGAACCCAGGTCGAGCATTTCTGAAAATGAAGCTGTCATAATGAAACCTGCCAATATATGCGGATTAAACCAATTACCAAAATCTACATTCAGTTTTATAGTTGCCTCTTATGAATGTATCCCGCCTCTTAACCCAAGTGTTACTGGAAAGTTTGGAGAGATCTTTTATTAAAGAGGATTTTATAATAGTATAACACTGCTTGATTGGATTTCAATATAATGTAAAATACAAATGAAACTTTTAACGGAATAGTTCATTTGAACATACTGAACATTTAACGCTATAACCTTTCTAAACGTCACAAGTGGGAGTACTGTAGTTTATATATCATTGAAATAAACAATGCTTGTTAAAAGTGCTAGTCACGGGACACATACACCCATTTAAGAGGCATATTTTGAGTTAAAGGGTGCGCGATTAAACTTCCCAACAATGCAGAAGTCAGCGTTTTATTGAAAATAAAGATCAAACTTTCTCCTACCGAAGGGATTTCAACTGTAGGAATAAGAAAATACACATGCAAAGGAAGCAGGTGGGCCATATATGATAAACTTTATCATACAACAGAAGGGAGATGAGTATCATTTATAAAGTATCATTCACAATAGATTTACAAATATAATAATAATAATAATAATAATAAGTCATAGTTTAAGAAAGAAAAAGAAAACATGTTATTTACTAAATCAGACCAAAACAGGACTATTTAAATCTGTACAAGTGTCTTCATCGACACCCAACAATTAATTTGCAGATCCTCCGATGATGATGATGTCAACGTCCACGATGCACCTTTTAAAAGTTCTCAGGCTGTATGTACAATGGATCATCAGGGTTTGGGAGAACATGAAATAAACGAAGCATTTGCATCGCATCAGTTCCAGGATTATCCCGCTCCTTCAGAAGGCAGGACAAGACTGAGCTGGAGAGGAAGACAGTTTATTTCTTGCAGACGTTTCCTCGTTTTTTTTTTTTTTTCACTTGATGTGCAACAGCTTCTCCGCGTCTATTTTTAAGCGCTTGCGTTTCGGTTGTACGTCATCGTCAGAGTCCTCCGAATCCTTTTCGGCCTCCGTCCGTACCTCCTTCTCCACGACTACCGGGAACGTCTGGTCAGGAAAAATCTCCGTCAGTTTCTCCTCAAAATGCAGACTCACTGCTTTGCCTGCCTCCGCCACTTCCGAGTCGGCCTAGGAGAGAGAGGAGAGGGGAAAGTGTGTGGAAATGTGAGGGAAGGCGAGAAGAGAGCAGGTGGAATGCAGGCCCAGGGATGAACGAGTGGAGGAGGAGGAGGAGGAGGAGGAGAGAAGCACAGAAAGGGTTAAAACTCCCATTTCAGCTGCTACGGGCACCAGCACTGCTGAACCCATCGGTGTGGTGTACGAGACATCTTACCTGAACATTACTCTGTTTCTCCTCATCATAAACCTGGATTATTCGAGACATCTAAAAAGGGCAACGTCACCACAAAAAAAAAAAAAAAAAATACAAAAGGAAAGGGGGAAGAAAGATTTTATACCATCCACACAGTGAGGTCACAGCCTCATCTGTATTTAAAAATGTCCAAGGAGCACAATTTTCAGGTTTGCTCATAATAAATGCCTTTCTGTTAGAAGGCATAAGCAAACGGGCTCTATATATTCATGAAGAACAAACTAGAAGGGGATTTAACTACCAGTAATTATAAATGAGTGGAAAAATTAGTTCATAATAACGTGCTTCTTTGACATGAATCATCAAGTTTAGTGAAGACAGTAAAATGTTTCGAACACATTTTACACTTATCTTCAGACAGAAATAACATTTCAGAAACCCTATCCATTATATTATGCTACAGTTCATAACATGGGTGTTTCTCCCCCACAACAAACACCCTATTATTTGTGAATTTCAAGCATACTGTGGCCACTGTGATGAACTCAGATACCCCAAACAGATCAAACCCATCCACTGAAATGACCTAAAGTGGACGCACACACCTAAAACAGAAGCCTGGAAATCTCTAACATTCAGTGTGTGATAATTGTGCATTTGATGCATGTATTGTCACTGCATTACAATGGCAGCTGTTGCAGATGTAAAATTAATGGCATGACTGAGATTCACTGTCAATAACATCAACACACTACAACACTTTCAAAGTTAACTAAATTATAAAAAATGATGTCAAAAATGTAACTTGGCATGGTTATTATAGGATAGTTGACAAAATGAAACTAAAGTCATTTTCATTACAAAAAATAAAAAAAATAAAAAAAACAATAAATTAAAATGACAAATATTAAAATGGATTCAAAATATAAATAGAAAATATATCAGTATCTCAATTGTGCTAAAATAATAGCTTCACAGATATGTAAAACTGACATTGAATAAGCTGTGTACATGGGATAAGAGTTTGAACGTATCAGAGCTATTTAGTTTTACAGACGCTAAACATTTACACTTTACTTACTGACTCCAAAAAGACCCCATGAAATCAAAATGAGAGTAATCTTTACTTTAATTTACCAATATTATGCAAGTGCAAAAAGCTGAGGAATTCCACTTATTCTTTAGAATGAGAATGTTCCTCATTATGACTAGGAAAACTTGCAATTCAAAGCAGGTTGGCCAATTAAAAAAAAACGAAACAAAAAAAAGACCCACCCAAACTTTCGTAAATTAACAGGAAATACATAAACTGATGGGGTTTTGCTTCATGAGGTCTTGAAAGAATGTCAATGACTACAAAACTGACATTCATATCATGCATTTGGTTGTCATTTTTATTGTTCAAATAAAAACACTGAACAATAAATCAAATGTATCATACAAAAACCATGTGCAACATTAAAATAAACATCCCTTTAATGGTGTGAAACACCACAAAGTGTGTTAGCCCCGTGACAAACGCAAGCTCGACATCCAGCTGCTGATTAATGCTCAGCTTGACTGAAACCATTCTTGTAATAGTTAGTACTGGTGACCATAAGAGGCAGTGAACACATGCAAATCCATCACATGTTATCATGCTGTGTTGCTTTAGAGTATCCATACATCCATATACTTGTTTCTTACATGCACCCCCACACAGGTTAAGGACATGCCCGTACTCACCTCATTATATTTGGCACAATTGCTAAAGACCAGGCGCACGTCGGACACAAACTCTTTAGGGCTCTTGTAATTCATAGGGTTTTTTCGCTGCAGTTTCCGCTTTACCATGGTCAAATCCATTGGATGCTTTATTATTTTGTAGTAATTGGGTACCTGGAGAGAAATCAAGGCTTCAGCATTAAAACAATAATGTTGAACGGGGGATCTCTTCCAAACCATTTCATTTGCCCTACAACTCAACACTTATATGTATTATACGTGCATCCCAAATGAGAAATGACTGCTACGAATACTGTTTAACAGTACTAGCCTAAAGCAAAAGGCCCATAATCCATTGCAGCAAGCTCATTTTTCTCTGCTCCAGTGTTGTTAGCTAAAACTAAAACCATTAAAAAACATATTAAAATATAGTTAAAATAAAATGTTACATAAAAACTTAGACTTAATTTTAATATTTAAAAAAAACATGTGATAAAGTTACTAAAACTATTACAAATCATTTTTAATTTTAAAAAATTTAAAAAAAACTTTATTGTGCATATATATATATATATATATATATATAGAAAATATTTAGATGTAATTACATGTATACATTTATATTCATATAATTTATGTCACATATAAATATATTTAAACATATATTTAAACACATATGCACTGTATGTGTATTTATAGAAACATAATACATATACAAAAGCACACGCACATATATTATATATTATACAAAAATTAGATTTACTAGAGTATCGCTTGACAGGAAAGACAATTTATTTAGTGGCCTTCTAAGTAGTGCTCACCAGTTATGTAACTATAGCTATTACTATATAACTCTATATATTATGAATAAGGAAAGACTGAAAGCTTTTTGTTTGTCAAAGTGACATTTAAATTACTTTTCATACTAGGAATAAAATCTGAAAACAATGACATCACTTGTTCAGCCTCAGAAGAAAAAAACCCATGTAGACAGCAGGACAGCTCACTAGGTTTTAGAACAGAGCCATGGACTGAAGTAGTCATGAAAGAGCAAAGTGAGGGACCAAATCCAATGAAATTACTAAACCATTCTTATTACCCGTCAGCCTGATGTATTATTGCATTCACTCAATAACCTAATTACACAAGAATCATAATCCTGCTATGACAAATAACAGCAGCAAATGGCCCAGAGGCTCAATACAGGTTTAAAAACAGATGACTAGAGTCACTACAGATATTCACGTGAGCAATGTTGCCGTTTTAGAAGCTTTATTGCAGTAGTGTTAATGACCTAGCAGAGAGGCAGCAATTAAATATTACGGCTCGTACTGAGCAATGGTCCAATTACACATCTGAGCTCTGCCCTTTAACACTTCATCAGAAACGTCTGCATTTATGGGAAATGAGGATATTGTGGGTTTGATGGAAACTCACCGATGAAGGAACGGGCTCTTGAAACTCTGTACTGAGCTCATGACAAAACACATGCAGCAGCAAACGCTCACAACGCTAAAAATACAGGAAGAGAAGAGAAGAAGAAATATTAACAATCGGCAGTTGTGCAAAAACTTCAAATGTCTTACTGAGGTGGAAAAGCTTTGTAGATCGTATTTGATTGCTGGGTCACTAAGGTTCACAATATTTTAACATCATTACTGGCAAAACAATATACTGTGCGTGCATAATTTATATTACATTACAGAGTCTGGTATGAAGAATTGAGATAAATCAAATCACACCGAAGTCCTTATAAAAGCAATTTAACTTTGCCAGTCAGGGGGTGGGGGGCTTGGGGGTGCTATGTGCTTCCCACTTATTTTGTATCTCAGTGTGACTCACTCGCTGGTCCTCTGGACTCATTGCCGTCTCGCTCTTGTCCTTCTTACTGGGTGGATCATCATCACAGTTGTATTCCATCTCTGGATTTGTGAGACTTCTGCAGAAAGTGCACATCCAATCTCCACTGCAGCAGAAGGAAGGTGTATAACATCGTTTAACACACAAAAACTAATTAAAGCCTTAAAACTTTCTTGCTTTTACTATTTAGTTCATTTATTAATATTAGGCTAATCAAATTTTCTAGTACCATAAAGAGGCATAATTTTAGGTTTTCTGATGTGGTATAACATAAGTGGGTCATCTATTATTTATCTGTTCAATTAACTTGTTTTCTTTTGATTTATTTATGTTACAAATATCCCTCTAAAAACCTTGTTACTTTTAATGTATTAGACTTAACACACTTGTCAAAGCACCTAAATATCATCTCTGTTTTGTTTGATTTTGATTGCTTCCATTGTCCTTATTTCTAAGTCACTTTGGATAAAAGCGACTGCTAAATGAGATGTTAATGTTAGGCTATCCTAGCAATGCATACTCAGTGTCCTTGGTTTCAATTAACCATATGTGCCAACTGACAGCTTGATGACTAAGACATGATGTGTCATGAAAATATTGATAGAATCTTAGAGAACTATGACAATTTGTCACTGTTGTTATGAATAAAATAAAATTTAAAAAATTGTCATTTATGTATAGAAAATAGAATTTTTAAATAAAATAAAAAAGAATATGCAACTGATGGCATCTTAAAAATCAAATAATAATGATTTTTTTAAACTAAAAATAAAGTTAAATTGAATATATAAATTAATAAATAATAAATAGTTATAATTAGAAATGATGGCATCTTAATAAAAAATAAAATGTAAAAAAATGTAATACTAGTCAGTTACTATTAGTAAATATTAAGATGTAAATTAATACAATCAGTCAGATTTAATGGGAATTTCCTACTTTTAGTTAATGAATAGCAAATGATGTGCTGTTAAAAAACGTTAAAGACACCTAGGATTAAGAGTCGTACTCATGCACACTTGCCAATAGTTCACGGATTGCACCTTGTAGGGTTAAAACCCACAATCTTTTAGTTACCAGCTCAGAAGTACTTAACAAAAACAACAATTAAATGTGTTGCAGCATCTGTATAAAAAAAAGCCACATTCTTTACCTGGGAGAAGACTTGAGTGTTGGGATATGGCAGGTCATGTGGAAGACTTTAGGACAGTGATCACAGCACAGCAGTTCTCCTCCATTCTGACACACAGCACACCAGTCCTCGTTCGGGTCGTCTTCCTTTCCTACAGTGGTCTGGCTGTTGGCGTTAGCGGTGGTCCCCAGCTGACTACCATTCGATTCAGTGGTCCCATTGGTTAAAGGTGCGCTGGAGTTTGGTTTCGTACAGGATGAGCGCTGATCGCTCTGTGGTTCAGATTTAACATTTTCACCAAGTGTTCTTAAAACGTCCTGGACTGAACCCGTGGACACGGAGCCGAGGACAGGAAGAGGGGGAGTTAGGCTTCCTTCTGGGCTGCTCATCTGGTTTGAAGAAGAAGAAGAGCAACCGAACATGAAACAAACTGTATCTCTTAGAACAAAGAAGAAGAAAAATTAACTCGTTATTTATATTTGAAAGAAACTGTAAGCTGAAGATAAATACCATGCAAGCACTCCGTCTGCCGTCTTTACAGCGCTCTGTTTTGACATTTGCACCAGAATAGCTACATTCTTCCTCAACTCCCGGTTCCTGTTTGACCTTCACCTGGTCCACCACTGGGTTCCCCGTCCCAGGTCTACCAGCTGACCCACAACTGAACCCACAGATGTAACCAAACACAGAAGACACAAATAAACACTTTTCGTTCAATGTCTTCCAGATTACCTATAATTAACAACTGCAGTAATATCAGTTAAAGAATGTGAAAGAAATGACCAAGCGGACCTGCCCCTGCTGCCTGTGCTTGACGTGCTGGATGGACGAGCTGGAGTGTGAGAATTAGATAAACCTAAAGAAAAAGAGACACAGAGAGAGTGTTAAAAGAATCAAATCTTCAGAAAATTAACAGATATTGTTATAGCTGAGGACAAAAACCAATTGAACCAGTCTAAGTTCTAATAATAATGCATACTATTGTCCATTTCCAAGAGGTACAAAATGATTCATTAGAACTGTCAAATTAATTTATGCCGATGGTTATAGCAGACATAAAATTTTGGATGTCGAGTAAGTGTCATATGAAATTGCATTTAACATTTAAATTGCACTTTGTATCGAAATCATTTACAAATGTAAGATTTAATTTAAGGCTTTGTTAAAAATGCATTGGGTAGAATATTAACAGATGTTAAATATTAGAGAAGGAAACATAATTGCTGAGTTAATCTGAAGAAGCTATCAAATACTGCATGTTATCACCCTATATTCACTTATTTGCAAGTTAAGTGTTACTATTAATACCAATTATTTAATATTATTTATTTTATTTATTCATAATTTAAATTTGCTTCTATATTTCCCATTGCATTTTAGTTTAGCAATTATATTATAGTAATTATATTTTAATATATTTAACAAATGTAATATTTTAATACTTTTTTTTTTCAGACAGTGTCTTGCTTTTCTTCTGTTGTTTTTTTATTTAAATTACCAAACATTGTATTTTGTTAGTTTTAGTTATCGTAACACTGGTGCACATCAATGCATGTATGTGCTAGCTGGATTTGTTGGCGAGACTGGCACATAGTGCTGGCTGTGTGGTGAAGTAGCATATGGCATTATTAATGTTTGTGGGGCTAATGCAGCCTGAGCCTCAGGGTTGGTGCATATGGTTGGACGGGAGACTTTGCCATAAGGAAACCAGAGGCACTGAACCGGGCAACTAGTGCAGCCTTGGCCCTCGGGTTGATTGGATAGGAGTTTATGCCATATAGCACCAAGAGCAAGACGAGAATGGCATATATTGAGCATATATAAAATATTATACATCCCAAATTCTGCTGTTCATGAATATTTCATGACATTATGCATGCTAATTTATACGAACATTTGCAATCCAGACAGTTCATGTTAAAAATTCCCCAAGACTATACCTGACGATCCTGGGGAATGTGTCGATGGTCCCGGTGAGGGATTGGTGGGGCCAACAGCAGGATATGAACTAGCAGAAATATATCGACTGAGAATGTTATCCAGTGTGCTTGAACCAGCATCTTCAAGCTGAAAAAAGAAAAACAAAATTTGTTTTAAATCAATTCAGCTTGGTTTAATTTTGCTTTGGTAAAAAAAAAAAAAAAAAAAAAAAAAAAAGTGTCTGCTATATTTATAAGAAAACAATAATAACAGATTCAAGCATACGGATTGTCTTTGTCTTGTTGCCTTAGGTGCCTTAAACCTAATTATGTTTAAAACCTTTATTGCATTTAGGGCCAAAAGTTATTACATTTAAATGCTTTATTACATTTAAGCCCAAATGTTATTACATTTAGGTCCTTTATTACATTTTCACCCGATTATTAGATTTGTATCCTCATGATCGCACTTTATGGGGTTTGAACTTACAACCTTTGGGTTACCAGACCAGATCTAGAAACACTAAATCATTCCACAACATCCAATCATTTGACAGTCATGCAATATTGAGTTACCTGAATAGGAGGGATGTCAGGCAGGCAAGGCAGGTTTTCGGGGTTTGTGACTGATGGTATGAGCTCTATGGGGGCGACAACAGGACTAGTGGGGCCACGGTGAATGTGGGCATTGGCCATACTGGCACTGGTAGGACTGGTGGGGTTGGCAGCACTAATGTTGTGTAGCGACGCCACAGGGAAAGGCCCAGCATGCCCAGGATTAGAGTGCTATGAGGGGGAAAAAAAGGGAAATACATTCATACAGCAGGTACATTTACGTTTTCCTGAATGTGGAATGTGTTGTTTTTATAAGTTAAATCACATACGGCAGAGGAAAACAGATCTACACGCGAAGAAATGGAAGCCACAAGCTCATTTCAAAACCGCGCTCGCGATATGTTGTCTGCGCGCAATTCAAGCACTCGCGCGCGCATGAAATGTAGTCTGTGCGCAATTCAAGGTAGTCACGGGGTGTGTCGCGATGCACCCTTATCACACCACGACACAGGATCATGGATCTGAGTGTCGCGATTTCGGTTTCATATCGTGTATCGTTACAGCCCTAATACATTTTATAATAATTTATACAGAAAATATTTAATTTTTATATAATACTATTTTAAATACAGAAAGAGTATAATTAGGAATATATATATATATATATATAAACACAATTTTTTATATGAGATTAATATCAGTATCACTGACCTGTAAAATGATTACAATAACAGAAATGATCACTTTCCTTAATCACAATAATTGATTAAAGTGCCCCTATTATGCCTTTTCAAATATGATCTTTCATGCAGTGCGTCATGTAGCTGTATGTGAACATAAACTGTCTGCAAAGTTTTGACACCGAGTCAGCTCACATTCACCTAAACGAGTCATCAGCAATTTGAATCTTTCTCTGTTACGGATCCACGTCAAGTAGTAAAATTTTTGCATAATGTCCGCCCACGTTCTACGTTGCGTACAGCTTGCCCCGCCCCCAAACAGTACAGCTTCCACGTGGATTACATCATGTCAAGAAGACGCTGTATCCTGCGCTGTCATTCAGTTATGGCAAAATTAGGGTTGCAACGAGGCAGAAAATTTCTGGTAAACGTCAGAAAAACTTTAGAAGGAAAAGGAAACGTTCTTGGGGTTTTTTTGGCAACTTTTCGAAATGTTTGAAAATTTTGGAAGTTCCTGGAAATTTACCAGAAATGTTTCACTCTTTGCAACCCTAGATAATAAATATACATTTCTAAAATTATCTAAAACCGAGTAGGAAAAGAGAAATCTTAAAATTGGGGTTTTTAAATCATGTGACCTGCTAGAGCAGGGGTCATCAGACTCGGTCCTGGAGGGCCGGTGTCCTGTAAACTTTTGCTCCAACTTTCCTCAACACACCTGCCTGGAAGTGGAGTATACCAAATAAGAGCTTGATTGTCTGCTTCAGGTGTGTTTGATTAGGGTTGGAGCTAACCTCTGCAGGACACCGGCCCTCCAGGACCGAGTTTGATGACCCCTGTGCTAAAGTATCTGTACTGACCTGTCTCTGTAATTGAGGCTGCATCATAGGATACGGTTGCCCATTGATTCGGGGCTGCGCTGAAGGCATCCGGTTCTGCGCTGATACCATGCGCAGGTGATGAGGTGGATACATGTGGGAGGAGCCATTAACCCCACCCCTCTGCAGGACCTGCATACTAATAAGCCTTGGTGGCTGAAAAGTGAAGAACAAATCATACAATCAGGAATACACACACTGGATGACTATAATTTCAAAATCAACAAATATTTATAAGGATAAACAAAATATAGTTTTGTTGACATCCATTCTGGGTTTTTTTTTTTCAAAATTGCAGCTTTAAATCTTCCTTTAAGGGAAAAAACTCAGATTTAACTCTAAAAGAATGTAGTGTTTAACATTGGTCATCTGACAAATATGAAGCATAACCAGAAAGACCTTAAAAGGTCAAACTCTGGTCAACCAGGCTTTCCAGCTTTCTTAGATAAACAGCACATCTATACCGGTCCGGACGTGTAGAAAAGCAGGAAAGATCTAATTCTTTACTTACTGGTTGCTGTATACTGGTTATCTGTGGTGGACCCCCTTGCCTGGGATGCTGGGACATCTGTGAGGCGATTCGCATCTGCTGCTGAATTTGTTGCTGATGCTGTTGTTGCTGCTGCTGCTGTTGTTGGTGCTGGTGCTTCTGAGCCATCGCCTGCTGCATGTGCTGCAACCTCAGCTGGGCCAGGTTGATCTGTCCTGAGTGCTTACCTGGGTGGTTGTGACTGGGAGAGATCTGCTGATTGACCATCATTTGGGGGGGAGGAGCAGTATGTGGCACTTTTTCAATAACCAGATTGCCTGGACAAAAAAAAATGAAAGGAGAATAAAAAGCATATAAACGCCTGTTCCCACCAAGTCTGAAAGTATACCATAATATAAAAATATTTTATATTATAATATCAAATAAAATACTCTCCTATACTAATAATAAAAAATGAACAATAATAAATCCAAAATGTTTAATACAATTTTAAAAATATAATTTAAATAATTATTTTTCATACAGTAAGTTTAATTTTAAAAACAATTTTTATGAAGATACTAAGGATATTCGCTCTCAATGTGCTATAAAAACAGGTTTATTTAGTGTTGAGTCAGTACCAAGGTTAACCACGTTCTTGGCCCAGAAGGTGGGGTCACAGAAGAAGCGGACTGCTCCGTTACTCTGAGGCACTGGGTCTACACGGGTCTTCATAATAAAGCGCAGCTGGTATGTGATCTACAGTTTTGAGAAAGTCCAAAAAAAGCAAATGAGGAAAGAGACAAAGAAGAGAAGAGTTGCTGTTTGTCATTTAAGTAACTGATCTCAGCAAGGTCCAGATCCTGATAAAACAACATCCTTTAAAATGAAGGAAGTAGTTATGTTTGAAATAGCATACGTGGAATCTCTAAAGGCAGAAGGTGCAGTGCCAATACAAATGACATATATGCAAAAACAGAACCTAAAAGGACAGGAAACAGGGGTTTGTGTGAAGAAATAAGGCTAACCAGTCTCTTGCTGTAGAGCAGGGCTGTGCTGCTTCCATTGCTGATGGCCCAGTTGGTGAAGTTGAGCACATGAATGATCTGCTGGGCCAGGCAGCTGATGTCCCTCTGTTGACTGAGCAGCTTCATACTCCTGTCTTTGGTCACATTCTTGCATGGTAATGGAGGGAAAAGAAGAATATTATGAATGACTGAAATTAAACAAATTCTGTGCCTCAAAATGATGACCTTTCTAAAGCCAAATTAGGAACCATTAACATCAGAGGCAGGATAATTGTGAGGAGAAAAATAAAATTACCAGTGTTATTTTAGTATTTTGTCATACTAGTGTAATACATAGTCATAATAGTATGACTATGCAGTCTTATGGTTAATAACATCCGAAAATAACATAACGTATGTGTTAGGGCTGGGCGATTTGGCCTAAAATCAAAATCTCGATTAATTGAACATTCTAACTCTATTACGATTAATGAGCGATTATTTAATTTATTTTTTTGCCCTCATAGTTCACTGACAAATCTCGTACAGTAAATATGCTCACATATTACGAGTGAGAGATTTTGAATGAAGGGTGCATTACTTGATTTTAGAACAGTAGCATGAGGTTATCATAATGATCTAGTCATGTCACTATACGGACATGAATTTACTCTTCTTACTAAGTTCTTACGAAGAAACACGAGCATGTTAACCTTTTCAGGTTATGTCTTGCACATGTCTGGCAGCGCAGTTTTTGAAAAATGTGATCGCGACGGCACAGAGTTTTAGCAAGGCGTTTAAACCCGCTGCGCTCCACTGTAGCCAAGGGAGTCATATCCTTTGCGATGTACAGAGACTGGAAGCGCCTGGCAGAAGCCCCTCCCATGACGTGAATTCATGTTCAAGCGTCCAAGTCGCGTCTGGTGTGAACGTAGGGTAATATATAGAGCGGGGTCATGTGACTTCACACGCGGTAGTGTTTTTAAAGGGAAAGTAACTGAAATAATTAACCTGGAAAAATTTGATCGATTATAGGTTCTGAATGTCGACTTCAATAAATTGCCCAGCCCTAGTATGTGTATGTATTTATATATACACACACACACACACACACACACACACACATTATAAATATACATACTACACACTTACATTAAGTCAACAAAAACTTTTATTTTGGATGTGACTTTTGATGGCACTAATTTTATTTAAGTATTTAGAATTTATTTATTTTTATTATTTGATTGTGTTTTATTTATTTATTTTTTTTAATTTTTAAGTTTTAGCAATTCTGTTTTGTACTTTGGTAATTTTTATTCGATTTACCCAATTCCTAAATTTGTATTTATTTCAGTTTTTGCATTTCAGTTAGCCCTAAAACAAGGTTTTAGGTTTGTTCTAATATTTATATTTTGTTACAGCTACATTTTGTTAAGCGAAAATCCTTTTTTTTAAAAAAGGTATTACTTTCCAACACGATTACTGGTTTACGCTGAAAAGTACAATGTGGTAATGTGACACACATTCAGACGCATGTCCTATTTCCACGTATGATACACAGAACACTTTCATTTCACACTTTTTATTTTATTTTATTCATTTGTAGGGCTGTAACGATTCACGATATGAAACCGAAATCGCAACACTCAGATCCACGATCCCCGTGACTACCTTTCCAATCATGTGACGCCTGCCTGCAAAAGTTGAGCTAGTTGAAGAAGAACGTGAGGAAACATGGCAACCAACCCAGATATTGCGGACCCTTCCTCCTCATTTAAGTCAGCAGTATGGCAATATTTCGGCTACCCGGTGGAGATAAAGAGAACGCCGTGTAGTCGACAAGACCCACACAATTTGCCATAAGTGCTTTAAGAAGCTTTCCCAAGCGACTAGAGTTGTAACGTTCGCGAACAAACCGATTATTTTGTACAGCTCATAAACATGAATGATGGGAGCCGCGTTGCGTTCTTTTTTTCCTATGCGTGTTTCACACAGATGCACATAAAATAGCTCCTCCGCGAGACAGAACAGTTATAGAGGGAGTTCTTTTGAACGGCTCTTTGGATCGCCAAGATTCGGATCCCCTCAAAGAGCCATAAATCCCATCACTACAAGTGACAGGCAACACAACCAACATGCAGATGCATATCCTACGGCACCATCCAGAAATCAATTTAGCTGCAGCAAAGAAAACAACCCAGCAGTTCTTTGGTGTTCAGTTTTATAAAGATTTTTCAAATGTTATTTTTTATAAAAAATATTGTTTTAAAAATAGTTTTTTTCTCCCACCCCCCCACGAAAAAAAATCGTGATACGAACCCAATTGTGGGTTTGGTGTATCGTTACAGCCCTATTCATTTGTGATCGGTTCACCAGAAATGGACATTAATATCAAGCATAAGTTTCACCACACTTGAAGGGCTTCATCAGTCAGAAGAAGAGAGCACTGAAGACTCCTTGAAGATGTGACATCAAACACTGTTAAATCTGCAGGGCTAGATTCATCACAGACTGGTGTGAACTGGAGTAAAAGGTGTCAATTGGGGCTAAATTGGGTTGAGCCCTGAAGGACAGTGTTGTAGGTGGCTAAAAAGCAGCACTTCGCCTTTCAGCCAACCATTTGCTGCATTTTCACATTTGGCCTCTCTCAAACCATCTATCTTCAGTGTCCAAACTCTTCCTCAAACATGTCATTCTTGTCCTTCAGATTTTGATACATTGTTGTGTCATGCCCAGAGGGCTTCATACTTCTGTCTTGCACCAACCATTTCTTAACACAAGTAATTTTGTTCATATGCTAACAGTTCTGCTCCAATTCACACCATCATTAAAAGACTCCTCCGCAACAATTTGCAAATTCTATAGCATATGATAAGGTGACTGCTGAAAAAAACCTAACCCTAACCCACAATGACTTTGTTTGCACTGTATTAACATTCATCTCAGGTCATCCAATCACAAAAGGTCAGGTAAGACAAATCATTGTTTACATTCAGAATTATCATGTAGCTCCAACAGATCATCTGCAACCGCTAAGGAACAGATTTCATCTCTTAATACATGCATCATTTACTGCACAACATGTGTTACCGCATGTTAAATATGCATAAACCACAAACACGACATCTTGAGAGCTTCACACAGCTTTAACAAATACAATACTTTGGATACACTAGCATCACTTGATCTGCATTTATTAATTTAGCAGATGCTCTCATCTGAATTGAATTATCTGCGCCTCTGCATAAAGGGCTTTTCATTTTTTCTCTTTTAAATACACAGTTATAACAAGTTCCCAGTTTAAAACCCTTCATTTATTGTAAGGGTTGACTGAATGGTCTTAAAGTCCTCTTACAAATACATACACAGTTACAGACCATTCAATATATAATATAAGTGCTGTCAAATTATTAATTGCAATTAATCATATCAAAAATAAACATTTTCTGAATATATCTGTGTGTACTGTGTATATTTATTAAAGGTATATAAATACATGTATATTAGTGGTTGGCCGTTATCGGCGTTAACGCAGCTTATTGTGCGATTAAAAAAAATAACGCCGTTAATCTATTCTCAAAGTTGGGTTGGAGTCTATACTACAAGCTATGGTGACTTTCACCTTTAGCGCGGATGTGTAGCCGAATTACACTGTAGCCTTACAAGCAAAATAATCTGCCAATGGGGTAAGCAAAATAATCTTGTTTTCTGTTTGAAATAAGAATATTTTTCTTACCC
>JAUMHQ010000061.1:3544929-3555339 GCA_032361165.1 Enteromius paludinosus
TACTGCTAGAGATATACTCTCGTACTTTTACGGATATGTGGGCGACAAGAAGATTAGCAAACACATTGTGAAAGCAAATGGGAATCCAAATAAACAGATTCACTGCAATTTAATTTCCTACTTTCGTTAAACTCGAGAAAGCTAAATTAAGCAGAACACAAGATAAGAGCTGACCACCTGCTCTATAAAACTCACCTCTTCATACTGAGCAGCTCCAAGGGCTGACGCGCAGCCAGTCTCTCAAACTCATTCCTCATGATCTCTGTCTAATGAGAACACCACAGCACTAAGATTATTATGTGAACACTTGGACTATAGTCAAATAGTAGAAGAACGGGTATTCTTCTTGTACCTCAAACGCAGAGAAGTCTGGTGTGGGAAGGTAGCTCAAATAGTTCTTGGTCGGTCTGTATCGTCTCGTCTCTTCCTCCACCAAAGCAGCTGCCTAAAAGTGATTCAAACCGATTCTAATATAACATATTTCCCGCTAATAAAGACAACTGTAATACTATAGCGTTAAAACAGAAACATAACGTGATTAAACAACTAAACCGTCTCATTTAGGCACTAGAAGTAAATGCAGCCGTTAGCCGTCTGCATAGCGGCAACATAGCAAATTTATTTATTTGTCGTTTTACGGAAACACAAGACACAAAAAGACATATTTAATGTACGTACCGCTTCTCTGATCCCTGGAGCATCGTAACCCTGGTCAAAATAAGGCAAAGCATCGACAAAAACATCACCAGCGACTGACGCCGGTCCTGCCATCCTTTACAAAACACACGCTTCCCCCTCTGCTTCTATTATGACTGAACTCAATGGCATTTGAACATCAGCGCCTCCTAGTGTATCGGAGGAAAAGTGCGCGATTGTCCCGCGGAATTTGGCCGCTTCTAAACTGTTGCCGCGGTTTTAAATTTTGACATATTGCATAAATCGTAAATGGGTCAATATATGCGTATTGACGCATTTTACATTCTGCTAAAGACGAAACGGTGCTAGACTATATGAGGGAAGGCCCGTTATGAGTAGGCTAACGTTACTAGGGATTTTTAAGTATGAGGCATAATCATGTTTAAGTTACGACAGTGGCATTTGTTGAGCTTTCAAATGTTGATACAATAAACATGCTAATTATACACCATTTAATTAGCCTTTTAGGCTGTTTTGTGACAGATCTGACAACACTGCCTCTAATCAATGTTAAGTAGCCTACTATTGGGAAGTTTGAGTCTGTTATTACTAATTACAGCCCAGTTTAATAGACAGGGATTACGCCATAATTCAATTAGGACATTTAAGTAGCCTAATTTTACAAACATGCCTTAGAAAACGCATTACTGGTGTGCATTTTAAGACCAAACAAGACAGTCACATGTTTAAAGATCAGTCAGTGTGAGTTTCTTTCAGTTGAAAGAGCTCAGATTTACAATTTAGTCTAGGATTGGGCTTAACCCTCTTCTGTGAAACCTGGGGTACAATCATAGTAGTCGTCAAACTATGAAAAGAAAAACAAAAATGCACTTGAAATATGTATAAAAAAAGTCCATTATAGGTATATTCTTTTAAGTAGCCACCAAATCCACAATACTGCTGTAAGTGCCGTTTTTAATAATACTGTACACTCCACTTTCATTAGACGTTTCTCTCATTTTAAACCCATGCACCCTGTACATTCTCAATCATGAGCATCCATTTGCACAAGATCACATTGTTTGATTCCCACTTCCTGTCCAACATTGCATCATAAACATGTTTTTTTTTATTATTTTCAAATGTTACCAAAAAAAAATCTAGTTTGTCTAAAATAACAAAACTGTACAAAAATGTAAAACTCAATCATTTACATTGATATTTCACAAAACAGAAATTTTGGCTAAAAATAAAAGTTTGACATTTAGCTGGAAAGGCAATGTCTGTGCATATGAAAAATCATAAATTAATTCCTGAAGGGGAATAGAAGTCATCCTTCATATATTCTTTTAAACAACAATTTTCCAGTTGGAAAAGGGTTTTCGGTTAAAACGTAAGCTTGCTTTATAGTCTGGTTTAATAAAAATTATAATTATTAACACAATAAAACATGTAAGATCTCTGACATTAACCCAACTCTTGTTATAATGTATTCATGGTCAGTTTTTTCCTTATTGATCAAAATTACATGACACAGTCTCTTCCCTTTCCTCTTGGTCCTAATTCTTTCCTCTTTGTTCCTTGTGCTTATAAACTCATTTCCAGCCTTTTCCTCTTTTGCGACGGGAGAACTTGAACAAGCTGATTCCAGTCTTGACCTCATCTCCACCCTTCAGCATTGGGAGAGGAACTGACATGCTGGTGAGTCATCACACACTTTTCATACTTCTGAAACAGTTCTCTATTTCTTCTGCAAGAATTTCATTTTATTTCCTGCAAAAAAAAAATAAAAAAACACAACAAATGGAAATAAAGGCTTTGTGTTTTTTTTTTTTTCATTTTATTTTTGACAAATGGAAAAGCAGCAAAAGATTTACCGAGCCCTTTAAGAAATTTGTTGACTCCACTTGGTTCAGGTTCAGGATAAGAATCCAAATATTCTGCTGCTCTCATTTCAAACAGTCCTGTTAAACAAGTAAAAAACATTCCCCTTATTACTTAAAGGAATGGTTCATCTTATAAATAACAACTCTAACCCAGAACATTTCTTCTCTCACCTTTAACACCTTTTCTGAGCTCTCGGTCATGAATGAAACCGGCAAACATCTGTGTGTCCATGAAGAGCTGGAGAAACTGTCGCACACCTCGGGACGGATGCGATTTCCTAAAAGCGTCTCTCTGCAGCTCTCGGGTGCCACCGGGTCCCGTGTCGCTCATGTAAAGAGAATAATGTCCCACCAGCTCAACAAAGAACCACACAAACGCCTCAGACACCAGAGCGTTCAGGTCTGATTTATCTGTTAGGAGAAAAACACAATGATTGATACTGCATAGTATATACAGTATATAAAACAACAACTAAAAACTACATGGAAGCTTGAAAGGTCATAAAATAAGAATTTTGTGTTTTTTATGATAATGTGAGGAATGAGGAATAGTCTACACAAAAATTTACATTTGCTGAAAATGCCTCACTCTATACAAGATGTATGCGAGTTTGTTTAGAATAGATTTAGGGAAATCTATCATTTATAAATTGGGTGCCGTCAGAATGAGTGTTCAAACAGCTGTAATCCACAAGTAATTCACACCACTCAAGTCCATCAGGTTACATCTTGTGAAGTGAAAAGTTGCATGTACAAATACCCTGTAAGACGTTTTTAACATTTTACCATTTCTTTATGCTAAAATAGGAGTCTTCTATCCATAATATTTCTTTCTACAGTACATTGATAAGGTATTCTCATCTGAATGTGGGAGAGAAAAACGCACAGAACAAGCACTGTTTTAAAGCAAAGAGAAAAAAACAGTTATAAACAAATATGTCAGTGGATTCTAATATAAGAAGGATTTTTAATGAAGGAAACAGTGGAGGATGGATTATGGACTTGTATTCTGGCTAGAAGTGAAGGTATAAAAAGTGAAAACAATTTGGATTTGTTTCTTCAAAACACATCTTTTTACTTCACAAGATGTTAACTGATGGACTGGGTGTATGGATGGTTTGTGGATTATTGAGATGTTTTATCAGCTGTTCGCTTGTCAAACCATTGCTCCTTTAATATTTAGTACAACTAGCATAATGTTTTGGCGGCACTGCAGAGGATGCAATGGTGAGCAACTGATGTAATTCTACATTTCTCATTACTAAATCTGATAAAGAAACAAACTCTTCTACATCCTGGATGGCCCGAGGGGGAGTAAATATTAGTAAAGGTTCATTTTTGAGTGAACTATTCCTTTAACTTTTTCTTTTTTTTTATCGTCCAAATAGCGCTTAAAATTATTTGTTATTTCATAAATGCAGGCATAAATGATGCAACACAGGAAAGAAAATGGTGCTTGTCAAACCATTGGTCCTAAAATATTTAGTATAACTAGCATAATAACTATTTGCCGTTAGTGCTGGCTTAACGAAACATCTGTACACCTGAGATCATACTTGTCAACATGTTCCTGACCTCACTTGTTTAACGGTTGCTTACTCATCATCACATCATGAATACACACACAGTAGGGTTTTAAAAGATGAAAAGCTCATTCTGACACAATAAGACAATGGACGAAACCTTCAGTTAAACCAGTTTAAAACAGTCAGATGCTGTGGGTTCGGCTGTGAATAACGGCACGTGTGAGGACTCTTACCTCCTTTCCTGTCTCTTGTGCTTTGTTCTAGGATCTCCTCCCTGTTCTCCAGTATCTCCTGAAGCGCTGCCTGCAGCTTTCTAGGTAAGATACAGTCCTCGTCTCCAAGCTAGAACAACAGAGAGTAGAGAAAGATGAATACAGGAGCAAATTTAGGAAAGACATTTTTCACTCTTTGTTATATTGCAGTTTTTCCCCCTGTTAATGTACACACAGCACCCCATATTGACAGAAAAACACAGAATTGTTGACAGATTTATTAAAAAAGAAAAACTGAAATATCACATGGTCGTAAGTATTGCTGTGACACTCATATATTTAACTCAGGTGCTGTCCATTTCTTCTGATCATCCTTGAGATGGTTCTACACCTTCATTTGAGTCCAGCTGAGTTTGATTATACTGATTGGACTTGATTATGAAAGCCTCACACCTGTCTATATAAGACCTTACAGCTCACAATGCCTTTCAGAGCATACGAGAATCATGAGGTCAAAGGAAATGCCTGAAGAGCTCAGAGACAGAATTGTGGCAAGGCACAGATCTGGCCAAGGTTACAAAAAAACGCCTGCTGCACTTAAGGTTCCTAAGAGCACAGTGGAAAATACATTTAATTTAAGATATATTCAAAATAAAAACATTTTTTAAATTGCAATACTATTTCAAATTATTACTACATTTTTGGTCAAATAAATATCTTGTTGAGCATGAGACTCCTTTCTAAAACATTGAGGATATTACTGACCCACATTTTAAACAGTGGTCTATTAGAAAACAACTGGAATTGGATGACAGTATAAATATGACCAAAAATAATTAATCATATTTATCTCTTTGAATGATAATACAGTACAGCTACTCAGGCCATGACTTGAGTTTCAGACCACACCCTCACACACACACACACACACACACACACACACACTTGTGGCACTTTCAAAAGGACACACCTTGTATTATTAGGAGACTAAACCCTGCATACTCACCTGTACAACAAACTTGTCCGCACACAAATCCACAATAAGAACCTGAAAGAAAAACAGAAAAGGAAGAAAGGTCAAAATGACAACAGAAAGCAAGAACCCATTTATGTAACAAATGTATGCGTCTTTCCTGCTCTTTCTAAATGGAAAGCATAACAAAAATATTCTAGGTATGTGACATGAAAGTCACTAGATGAACCGGACAGGAATCTCAGAATGCAGTGTTGTATAATTTTCCAAAGTTCATCAGGTTATTTAAACAACACAAATGCAATCTGGTTTTAATTAAAGATCGTAAAGTTGTCACAATTTTTTTATGTATATGCCATAAAAGATTCATTTTGGCTTTCTCAAAGAACCTTTTAGTGACCAATCATATTTTATTAAAGTAAATAACATTTTATAACTCCAAAAAAACTTTTTTTCCCACTTAAAACACCATTTTGTCCAATGGAAGGCTGCTATGGTTGTAAAGGTTCTTCATGCAACACAGATGCCAATAAAGGAACTTTTTAAGAGTGTGTAGCACCTCAAATGCAAAACAAGTACTACATTTTGGTAGAACTAAACTTGAATCCTCTTATGATGATGATTTTAAAACCTTATACTTCAGTCATACTCAAATCTCAGAGCTTTCCTCTGTTGATTACAAGCATCTTATGTGGGATTCATGACGGAGTTTGAGAAACTTCCCTTTCTACAAGCCAGGAGACTCAAAGTAAGACTGAAAGGTTTTGTGCATCATGCAAAACTGGATTGTTATGAAATAAAAATACTCTATTGTTCATAACCCAATCTGATCTGAAAAATATCTGGAAATCTTTAATCACCAATATATCATACATCAATACTTATTCAGGGTTTATTAAATCATCATAGGTCATTTACATAAAGATTTTTATTCTGTGGATCTTAGTCAGCTTATTGATTTTTATGAGGGATAAGACATGCAGCCTTGATATGATACGCACTGTATAAAGGTTTTTTTCAGCTGAAAGTTATTTTCGGAAAGATGTTTAATTCAGATGAGCATTGAATGCGATGATTAGAAATCTTAATGGACTTAAATAGGCTCCTTCAAAGTGACTGACCTCCTCAATGGGCATATCCATCACCTCAGGCAAGGACGGAGACAGAGCCCCCATCACAAAAGGTGTAGGAGAACAGCATATATCCAGCATGCTGGCAGGAAGCACCGGGACAAACGTGTGCTGCCATGTGAAGGGATACAGCAACGCCAAGGCAGAATGGGCACATCGGGATAAGACACTGTCCATGGACAAACAGAGTTATGTTTGAATTAATTCTGGCTGGCATTCAGATTGCTATGTTTGGGTATCAGCCTGGGTGGTGGTCTGTACCTGAGCTTGTCTGCAATGAAGATCACTCTCCTCTCCAGCAGCAGAGAAGCGAAGACCTGCAAGAGTCTGGTTACACCGAGACACTGCAGCAAACTCTCGAAGTCCACATGCTCCAAACGAGAGTCCACAGGCCTGCACAGAGTCAGAACCTACACACACACACAACAGAAACACACAGATGATCCTCAGTAGATAGTGACAAACCTGTTCTCCATTCTGTCACCAATTAAGTTTGGTTCTGGCTTGTTTACTTACTGTACAGTACTAAATGTAGAATATCAAACTAAATGAATAAACCCTTTCCTGAGTTGAACATTATCGTACCTCATTGCCGGAGCCTGGCAGAAAGCTCTTGACGGTGATGGTGCGTCCAGGAGCAGGGAAGGGGGCTTCCATCACACTGTGCATGAAAGGATGAACCAAGGCAGGGGAAATATCTCTCCTCCTCTCCACCTCTTCCAAGATCTGCTCTCAAACATTTCAGACAGCTACAATTCAGCATCCGTCTTACAGGTTTAGTGCTGATTAAACAGGAAATTCATATCTGATCTCTGAAATGTCCCTGACCTTCGAGAAGAGATTGAAGCAGCCCAGTCTGCTGATGATGCAGTGAACTTCAGGCAGTCTCTTCCCTTTCCCACTGGGCTGCAAGGCACAGGTCAAAGGTCAAGGCTTACACCCAATATGCGCTCAGATATGATATGAACATTATGCTGTTCAAACCTGCTTTATGACTGATGTATTGTGAATAAAAGATGACTTTTGGGCAAAGTATTATTTTAATTGACCAGGTGAGATTATGTTTTTCTGATGAATTAATATGACCACCATATTTACAAACTCACCAGGATTTTGCGGCAGTATCCAAATAAGCGACTCCCGTCCTCCCCCGTTAGGACAAAAGAAAATGTTTCACTGTTGGCAATAATCAAAGATTATATTAGGAGTGTGATTTAGTTAGCCAAGTAATTTAAGTTGTTTATTATTTGCATGTTACCTGTTGTGGTCTGAGGAGGGACGCCAGTCATGACAGTCAGGAAAACAAAACTTGGGAATGGCTCTTAATCTGTCTTCAGCCTCACGAGACAGACGAGAAGACTTCTCAAACTAAACGCAAAATAAAAGACAGAAAAACATTTTGTATAATCAAATAGATAATGACATTTCTCTATAAACAGGTTATATAAAACTAAAAAGTGAAATGTCAATAATGGTATTATATTTTATTACACTTATTTAAAATAAATATTAATTACAACATTTGAATAGATATTATATATAATAGTATATTATATTACACAATTATTATAATTAAATTTAATTTCTAAATAATTGTAATAGTTATATATATAATTATAATAAATTATATTACATGTATTATCTCTATAAAAATAATTACAATATATAAATATAAAAAGAAATGTTCAGATTTTTTCAACAAAGGTTAAATGCAAAATCAACTGTTTTCTAATTTAACATATTTTAAAATACAATGAATCCCTGTGATGGCATGATGGCAAAGCTAAACTTTTTGCATAATTACTCCAGTTCTTCAGTGTTACATGACTAAACAATGCACTGAAAATGAAAATGTAAATACTTTATTATAATAATATTTTGTTTTGTTTTTTTATAATTTACTAAAAATACATTTTTACATTTATATGAAATAAAACTTAAAATTATAATTCTAATATAATTAATCTTAAATAATTTTAAAATTAAAATTTTAATAAAATAATATTTTATTATACTTCTATAAAATAATCAGAATTACTATATGTAAATATAAAAAGAAATATTAAAATATAATAAAAAATAAGGATTTTTTTTTTAAAGAAAGAAAGAAAATGCTGAAAAGCACATTCTACAAATTAAGATCTGCCATATATTATTTCCAGAATTGTTTTCTTACAATTTATTAGGTCTCTTTACCTTTGTAGGGAACTGTTGTGTGATCTCAGGGATGTATGTGTTTCCAGGGGAAGCTTTTCTAAGTGACACCACTACAAATTGTTGGAAAAGCTGCTGTTCTTGTAGTTGGATCAGGTCCCTCTCTAAAGTGCGGTAACCCGGCCTTCTCTTCAAAGTTGACTGAACATACACAGTTCGCTGGGAGCGATCTATGGGACAAGAATGTAAACAGCCTCTATGGGTTTAGAAAAACTGCTCAACTGGTTTGATATACAAGTTAAACTTGAATAAACAAGAGTTCTCTGAGCCGTGGCCTGAAGTAAACACTGACCTTTAGAGCTCTCCTCAGGATCACTCTCTGTTCCACTTAATTCATCTGCCAAAAAAACACACAAACATTTTCTGCCTGAATAGACTTCTTCTCTTGCTAAACCAGGTAAATATGAAAAATTCAATTCAATTCAAATTGAAAAAAGTTAGAGTACAACAGTAATACCCATGCTCTCAAGAAAGAAACTCGTAATCTTGAGCGCAAATGGAGAAAAACTAACTTGGAAGTTTTTAGAATTGCATGGAAAAACGGTATGTCCAGATCAGTGATGCCGGTAATGCGTTACTTAGTAGCGTGTTACTCTAATATGAACAATTTTTCCAGTAACGACTAATCTAATGCGTTACTATTTCCATACCAGTAATCAAATTAAAGTTACTTGTCCAAGCCACTGTGCGTTACTATTTCTTTACATTTTCTTTTTAACCAAAACCTATTTGGTTTCTTCTTGGGGAGTGACGTCACGTATGCGACAGGTCATATTTTCAGGACAACTCACCCACCAAGCGTCGCGGCTAGCGACACACGAACAACAATGGAGGGAGGAGAGAGATATGCGTTTTCTTCCTGGAAATATAGTCACTATTTTGAATTTGTATCAGCCAAAGATGATAATATTAAGGTTCGTTGTACACTCTGTGCTGGCGATAAAAAGTGTTATTTAGCTTTAAAAACACTACGTCAAACTTGAAGAAACATTTGGAGTCGCAGCACGCCACAATTAAACTTTCAGAGAGAGTCCCACCTGGTGGTGCAAAGCAGGGAGCTGTGACCGCTGCAGAAGGTCTTCCACCACCCAAACAACAAAAACTGGACTTCAGAGTGGAGAGTTAAAGAAGTTGGTCGGGCAGTATGTTGTAGAGGAAATACTACCCTTTAACACTGTTGACTCGCCCTCGTTTCGTACCATAATAAAAAATATCCCTACTACTGTTACTACTGCTGCTGAAAGTAACTAATAAAGTAACTTGTAAAGTAACTTGTAATCTAACTTAGTTACTTTACTGATTACTTTATTTTAAAAGTAACTAAGTTACTTTTGAAAGGAGTAATCAGTAGTCATTAATTCAATTACCATTTCAAAGTAACTGTGGCAAAACTGGTCCAGAAATATACAGGACTTAAAAGCTGCTAGGGCCAAGCTTATCCGCAAACTCATAGAAAATAACCAAAACAATCCTAGGTTTCTATTTAGCACAGTGACTAGATTAACAAATAACCAGATGCCACTCGATCTAATATTCCTTCACATTAATAGTAATGACTATATGAATTTCTTTTATAAAATAGATAACATCAGAAATACAATAACCAATGTAGATTCTACTGCGTCTAATATTTCAACTACTTTCTTCACACCAAAACCTACAGTACAGTACTTTACCACTATAGGACAGGAAGAGTTAAATAAACTCATCATTGTATCTAAACCAGCAACATGCCTATTAGATCCCGTACCCACTAAATTACTTAAAGAATTTTTTCCTGTAGCAGAAGAACCGCTTCTCAATATTATCGTCGTTATCTTTAGGCCACGTACC
>JAUMHQ010000061.1:3564955-3575517 GCA_032361165.1 Enteromius paludinosus
AAATGTTAATTTAAAACAAATATGCCAATAAAATGTTTCAAATTCATATTCATGTCCAGTTTTTTTTCCTTATGTGGTAAGTAGCAGTTTAATAAGCGGGATAATGGACAGGCAGCCTGTAGTTATCGCAAAATAAGCCCCTTCAGCGTGATACAAGACCTAACATAATTCATTTCTTCTTAATATTCTGCACAAATACTCTGGTGAAAATGACAAATTCCTTTATTTTTACATATCACTATATACACACACACACAAATTACAAAAAAAATGCAATGTCAGTTTTATAATGCATCCAGCGGACAGTTTAACTGACAAGCACATAAATGCAGGAAACCAAAGACTGTCACTGTCAAGGTCAGCAGCGAGACCAAAAATAAAAACCCTAACAAAGAGGAGCCGGACAACCACAGGAACATGGGAGAAGACAAAGCAATCTGGGGGCCTCCATCCCCAGGAACACCCACCACCCCCACTCCCACCCTCTCCAGCTGGGCCCGTCCCAAGCACCGCCATGCATTAACACACTTGAGCATAATGTAATTCAATTTCACTCCTCTCCAAAAGCTTCTTTCAGCCGCTGCACGAAACGGACGGGCATTCCAAGTATTTCCACATCCATGTGCGCATAATAGAAGGGCCTTCATTGTGGCACATGAACGAGCGGTCAGCACATCAATGAGGAGAAATATGCACGATTTCATGCATGTTAATAAGCGCTGGTGTCTGTGCAACAAAAAGAGGCCACTTGAAATTCCTCTTTCCTTCTTCTATACTGTAGAAGGGATTGATCTGGCAGCTCTAACTCAAGCCCCCATCTGCGGCCAAAGTGTTTTGGACACGTTGCACATTACGCTGAGAGTGAAGACATGCGGGAATTTCTTGGCACTGCGATTGAACGACATAATTCGGTAAATATGACCACATTTGATCAGCAGGACCTGAAAATGATGCCTTTGTTCTGGATGACCTACATCTAACATACGCACTGGAATCTCTCCGTGGTTCGAGCCAGATCCCATCCCCCTTGATCATTGCATCTACTGACCCACTTGTGTCTGCGAACGTGTGGAGGAAGGCCTAGCCTGCGTTTCCTGATTCACAGGAAGGCCGTATCAGCAGAAAGTCCATAACGATGGTTCTACAAATTTAATCTGGGGTAGTATTTCCAAGTCTGTTTTGCGATGTCTAGCAATGAAACTGGACACGGAGAAGTTCGCACATGGAGCTGCGTAGGTTAGGACGGGCCAGACCTAGCAGTTAATTACAACTTTTGAGGGTCTGTGGTAAGCCAATCATCCTGACTTCAACTTCCCAGCTGCGTGAGAGGAGGAAGTTCTCATGATGTTAACCCACAGTCTGAGAGGTGGTATAAATCCTTTCTCTCTTTTCTCCAAGCCACCTGCTTCCAGGTACGCCGACAGAGCTCTGCGTTTAGGGTTTGGTTATCAAAAGAGTCATCAGCAACCGCAGACATACACAAAACACCCCTACAACGCCAACATCAACCAAACACTAGTATTACCCCAGCCCTTAAATGGTAGACAATCAAGACATAAATATACTATAATATTACCTTGAACAGGTGATCCACCCACCCCAGGTACTTGTGCATGAGGGGACATGTCTGGGTGGAGTAGATCAAGAGGGTGGGAAAGGGAGTAAGTTTACCGTCAAAACTAAACCTTATCATGTCTATATGGCATATCAGACATAATGTTGTGTGAAAAAGTTAATAAATAATTCAACTACGGTGTCAGCACTGTAGAATTTTCTGCCAAAAGCAAAATGAGAAAAGATGCAACAGGAACACATTGTATCTTATGAGCATGTTAACTTATTAATTTCAGTAGAGTTTGAATGTAAACAAAAGGCGTCTATAACAAAACTTGAATAAATAATTAAGCAGAGTATTTATAATAAAAAGCTCTAAGATTAAGTATCAGAAGTAATATATATATATATATATATAAAGATAAAATAATTATATTAAAAAACAAATAATTAACTTCTTAATAATGAATCAAATTTAAAACATAATTAGCTAAAATAACACAATAAATATATCTTGAATTACATTAAATATATGAATAAAACACAAGCAGCGACCCAGAGCTCTATCATGTCAGCCAGTTCAAATCTTTTGTTATGAAGAAATATCAACTTACTTACGCAAACTTGTTCGCTGTTTCACAACACATATGTTGGACTCCGCTGTAATAAACCGAAATAAAAGTTCTCATAAGAGCTCATTTAGAGTAAATACTGAGTCCATATATCTGTTGTGGACCCGAAGTCTTCATTTCTCACGGCTGGGTTAGCCAGGCGGCTAAAAACTTGCTCGAAAAAAACCCCAACTTTGTATCCATTCACTTTCACGGAGAGTAACCGACGCGTTTCAAAGTAACATATAATTCCCGGCAACTGGCAACAATGTAACTCCTGGTGTTGTTTATATTCCAGACAGAAAATGTTATCGGCTTCGCTCGAGGAGTTGATGTGTTCGTGTAAGTCCTCCTCCTTTGCTGTCAGTTCCCCCTCTGAGCTTCGGTTCCTCTTGAGTGGATGAATCAGCTCACAAACTCCTGCTGCAATAAAACTGGCTCTTCATAAAACCGGCCATGTGTGTTCATGGGAACTGATTCGGTAGAAAACTCACTAACTTGCAACGCAAATGCCACTTTATTGTCTTATAGTCTTTATTGTTTATTGCTTTAACTCTAGTGATTTGAGGGAAATATATGCTAAAGCTGTTTTTTTTTACATTTTATAGAGAGCAGTTTAATATAACACTCTTTAATATAAATAGTATGGTGTATTTACAAGTATTTACAAGAGCTCACAATACAATGAAATGTTGTACTCCGTCTGTGTGTGTGTGTGTGCGCGCGCATTTTTATGTGGTTTATGAGGACACAAATTTGTATAAGGACATTTTCGTTGTTCCCGTAATTCAAAAGGCTTCAAAAAATGCAAAATGGTGTATTTTTGAAAATCTAAAAATGCCTGTAGTTTCCTGTAAGGGGTAGGTTTAGGAGTAGGGTCAGTGTAGGGCAATACCACATACAGTCTGTACAGTATAAACACCATTACGCCTATGGAATGTCCCCATAAATCAATAAAAACAAACAAGTTAATTTTTTTCTTTTTCTTTTTTGATTTAATATATAATATTAACCTATTCATATGTATAACAATTATTCATTGCATATTCTATACAATATAAAGGCATAAAATAAGTCACTACCTTTTTAGACAACCCAAGTTTTTCACAAGATACGTCACGCCTGGTTTGGCCTAAATGGCATCAAATGTCATTGGTTCTCATGTACCCATGTCATGTTTACCAAATGTGTCATGATTCATTTTAATTTGCAGAAGTGCAAATTGTATTTGCAAGCTACAAATTGGAAGATTTGGTCATAGTTTTGATGTCCTTTTTAAAGCTAGACAGTCTCATTGTATGCAAAGGCCAGCATTAACTTCTTTTTTTTGTTTACAAAGATGTAAAGATATTTAAATTAAGGCAGGTATTAGAAAATGAAATGAGAAAACATTTTAAATTCTGCGTTAAATTATATATATATATATAAATAAAACACACAAAACACTGTATATTTGAAATATATATTATGTTTACTGTGTCAACTGTAACAGTTTTTTTTTCCAAAGCACAACCACAAAAAAACATACAATAAGTCACAAAGGAGATGTAAACTTCGTTAACTGTAAACCTGACCTACAGATCAGACATAAGACAAACTGCACAAGCCAACGATAAATCAGAGACCTGTGTACAAAAAGACAGTCTATTGTCAATTCTCATTAAGAATATATTAACATTAACTGTTTCTCCTGCATGTTACTGGGCTCATGGGCTTCACACTAATGATAACAAATGTCATTGGAAGTGACATCATTTAAGAGGAGTCCAGAACAATCCACTTTTCATGCATGTTTGTTTAGTCAGCCATCACTCCCTCTTTAATGAGGTTCAGCTCATAGCACAGGGTCTCGTAGCGGTAGGCCATGCGAATCTGAGCCACGTTAGTTTTGCGGATGTCATTGCCTTCAGGACCGTCCTTCAGGTAGTTGGTACCAAGGAAGTGAATCTTCTCCTGTTTGTTTGAGAAAAAACGATCATGGTGCAAAGTCAATATAGCACTTTATACAGTATATACAGTAGTAGATTGTGTCAAAGCAGCTTCACAAACACAGAAAGACAGCACATTCAATTAGAGAAACCCTACCAAAGCAACTCTAAAAGACAATAGTGTCATTTTTTTAGATTACATCGATAACGGTGTGAAGATCCTGAAGTAACGAGATGTAAACAGCTTGAAACAAGATCAATTGAGAGGGAAACAGTTGTTCGAAAGGCAACAATGTTGTTACTCAGTTCATATCAGTAGCAGTATTACATAAGATAACGTTACTGAAAGTCAGAGAGAACACTGCTTAAACCTCATTAGATATTTAATGTGCCCCTATTATGCCTTTTTAAAGGTTGCTAATATTGCTTTAGGAGTCTCTTAAAACAGGTTTACATGTATGCAAGGTCAAAAAACACTTTAGTTTTCTCCAAAAATAGATTTAATTTTACCCCATTTTTAAATGATTCGTAAATGACTCGTGTTAAGCAGTTCAAAGAATCAGTTTGTCTAAACCCCTCCTTTCCTTGAGCCCTCACTGCTGTGATTGGTCAGATGGCGCAGTCATCTTGACATGATGTAATCCACGTGGAAATTGTACTGTTTGGGGGCGGGGCAAGTTGTTTGGGACATAGAACGTGGGCGGACATTATGCAAATATGTTACTTCATGACGTGTGACCGTAACAGAAAAAAATTTGAATTGCTGACAACTCGTTTAGGCGAATGTGAGCCGACTCTTCTTTTTTTTTTTTGATAGACAAAAACTTCATTTATTGTGCAACTTTGCAGATAGTTTATCTTTACATCTTGGGTCTAGATCAGTCCGATTATGCATTAAATAACAGTGATGTATTAGTGATAGTCAGATGACCTCACCTCAGCAGACAGGCCGCTCTGGAGGACACTGTTTCTGGAAATCTCACACATGTCACAAGTGCTGAGCTTGAACACCTGGGCTGCAATGGCATATTCCTCCATGAGGGGCTCCTAATGATGTAGGATTCAAATAAACTCACAGATATGAAATCAAAGGAATAGAGGGAGAGGCAGCATCTAATTTGTAAAAAAAAAAAAAACGGGGTGAAGCCTTACCTTAGTGTAGTGGAACTGCATGGGGTCATCAGTGGACAGAGACACCATCAGTCCCTTCTTGTGAAACTCCAGCAGAGGGTTCTTGTTGTACTCCAGGAACAGACTGTTGTTGCTGAGTGGGGACATGGCAATGGGAACCTGGGCCAGGTAATACAGATATTGCAGGACAGGGCTCTGTGGAACATGAGGAGACAGTGAGTGTATGTTGAATACAGAGAAAGAGTATGAGGTAAGCTGAGGTGTATTGGTAAGGGTAAATGGTGTATTAACCTTCTTGAGGTTGAGACCGTGAGAAATGTTGTCTGCGGTCATGAAACAGGCCAGCAGGTGAGTGACAGCTCCAGCTTCACCACAGTGAGGTCTGAACTGGAAAGTGTTCATACCTCTCTCCCTGGATGCCACAAACACACAGCACATAGTAAATTGCATCTCAGTGCAACTTTTAGACCACCAAGCAGTCAAGAAAGTGTCAAGAATCAATAATAAAGAAGCTTTCCATTGATGAATGGTTTGTTTGGATTGCACAATATTTGGCAACTATTTGAAAATCTGCAATCCAAGACTGCAAAAAAATAACAATATTGAGGGAAATCGCTTTTAAAGTTGTCCAAATTAAGTTCTTAGCAATACATATTAAAAAACTTTTATATATTTATGGTAGGACATTAACATTTCCATTTAGTTAATATCCTAGTTATTTTTGACATAAAAGAAAAATACATTTCTGACCCATACAAATGTATTGTTGGCTATTGCTATAAATACATCTGTGCAACTTATGAGTGGTTTTATGGTTCATGATCACATATAATAAATAACCTCTTATGTTCTGGTTTAAATAATTTCTTTGTTTTTGTACACATTGTAACAGATCTTTTTAATTGATTTTAAATTGTAAATGTGAATTGAAGACTACTGACCACTGAAGACTAGAGTTATAATGCTGAAAATTTTTGCAGCTGAACTCTTCAAATGTAAATAAATGTCAGATTTACTGTTTAAAATAATTACTCATTTGGACTCAAAACTTAGAAAAGTAACAACACACTTCTCCCTGCAGGCTGTGCAATTTACATTTACATTTAGTCATGCTGCAGACGCTTTTAACCAAAGCAATTAGTGGTATTGTTCATGTCATTGAGATGAACAGTGTGGGATGCATTACACAAAAACGTTTATTACATGGGGTTTGAGATGCAAGTGAACCCCTATTGTTGGCTGTAATGATAGTAGAAAGCACAGCACCAGTGTCAAAGCTGCTTGCTTTTTTTAGTGTGTTATTGAGATACTCACTTGCGCAGCTGGTTGATTCGGGCAATGTTTGCATACATGTAGTAAATCCAGTAAGAATAGGATGGGTTCTTCACGATGTCCCACTCCTCAGGTTTGGGGCTCTTTGTGGAAAACATGTGACCGCTGTGTTTGGACTCATCATCCACACTGTCAAAGGCAGTCACCTGTAGAGAGACAAAAACAGGGTGAAGGGGTTAATAGGCTATACAATAATCTTATGAAATGTTAATAACTGCTTTCTAATTTAGTATATTTTAAATTGTAATTCATTTCTGTGATGACAAAGCTGAATATTCAGCATCATTACTCCAGTCATTAGTGTCCTTCAAAAATCATTACACTGCTTTTCTAAGTAAATTTTTTTGTCTAACAATAGTATTATTATAATTATTATTAGAATAATTTTTGGCTGAAAAGAAAGCAACAAATCTAAGCATTTTTTGCAGTATTTTATATATATATAGAATTGTGTATTATTATATCAACATTGAAAACAGTTCTGCTAATTTTCGTAAAACCATGGTACATTATTATCAGGAATATTTATAAATAGAGTGAATAGTTTGATGAATATAACTTTAAAATTGTCTTTCCTGTCATTCTTGATCCATGTAATGTATCCCTGCTGAGTAAAGTATTTAAAAAATTAATAAAAAAATCTAACTGACCCCAAACTTTTGTGAAAACAGTAGTGAAAATTGTCTCATGTAATACAATTACTATATTTTCCAGATTCACTCACATGCTTCAAAAAGACACTGAGCTCAGGGTTGGAGTGTGGGTCAATGGTGGCCTGGAAAACAGGGAGGAAGATGTTTTCCAGCATCTTTCCAAAATGTGGCACAAAGTTCTTGCCTCTGAAAATGTCACTAAAGAGGGACGAGATGAACCGTTAATACACTTTCCATTAAAAAAAAAGTAAATAAAAAAATTAAACACTGCCCTCCTTTGGGCAATCCTTCAGAAGGCTTGGAGTAAAATGTCAAGTCAATGTTTGAATAAACTGATAGCTCAGATGCCCAGATTATGCAGAGCTGTAACAGCTGCTAATGGTGGATATTTTGATGAATCGAAAATGTATGAATCAGTTTCCATACAGTTTATGTATGTAAACTGTTTACGTAACTAATAAAATATGTTTTTGTAGTTTGTGTTGTCCTTTATCAGTGCAAAATTAACACAAATTAAAAAGAGTTCATGCCAATATTGCCCACTAATTCAATCTTTTAGAGGGCAGTGTGTGTGTATATATAAATTGGTTGAGTGTGAGAGGTCAAAAAGGTTCACATACTAGATTCTAGGCACTTGAATCATCCACTTGAGGTGAGGAGAAAAGACTCTGTGCTTGTTAAACCAGCTTGCGAGCTTAGTCCACTCATTAGGGTTACAACCATAGATGGACAGACGAGGCTCTGCGTACTGGTATCTGGCATCCTCCAGGTCACTAGCAACTTCCTATGAGATTCCAGAGATTACGGCTGATTTGATTGGTTTCCTGTTGGTGTTAATAAGCAACAAGCATGGTTCACCCAAGTCTTACCTTAATAATGGTGGCAAAATACTCTCCGGATATGTGGTTCTCAGTCTTCATATAAAGATCACGCAGCTCACTGGCACCCACGGGGTTGTACTTGGCATTGAATTTATCAAAACGCTGGAAAGTTTGTCTGCCCTGCATGAAGTAGAGTGAGAAGCCACTTATTGTGGAGTAAACACAAACTATTAGGAGCGCTGAGAATGTTGTCAAAACAGCTGATGGATTTTGTAACCCATGTGATAACCTAAAAATAGAGCACATGACAACTGCATAATGAGCACTGCATAGTGCTATAAGTATACTTTGACAAGTTACTTCTATTCCTGAACTTTCGTGGTGATTCTCTCTATATTTTCCTATCATGTCTGGGTAACCATGCCCTGAAGAACCTGTGTGAGGTGTTGTGTGATACTCACAGCATGCACATCCAGGGAATCCACTGTCAGGTCATAGGGGTGCAGGTTAAGAGATGCAAAAAGCTCCTTCAGGGTAATTTCCTTGCCCTTCAGAACATGCACAACGCGATCCGCATCCACGCGGTAGGACTTCTTGATGAAGCGGAGGAGATGCTTCTGGTTCATGCAGGCAGCGGCGTGGATGTGAGTATCAACCTACAACGACAACAACGTAACTGTCAAAATGTGAGGTAGTTTGTCTGTAAATGACATCAGTATGAATGACATATTGGGCGTCATACCTTTCTGCAGTTGTAAAAGTCTCTGTGGGGATTTTTCTTCAGCTCTTTCATTTCCTCCATCTCGTTCAACATCTCATGCACATTGAATTTTGACATGAGGAACTTCAGACGACGATGAGTGTATGTCTTTCTGAGAGACAAAACACAAGGAATTTAAGAGAATAAACAAATTTAGCATTATGCAGTATCATAAGTTTGAGGTCAGTAAGAGCTTTCAAGGAAAGCTGTTTTATTCAGCTAGGATGCATTGAATTAATCAAGCGTGACAATTAAGACATTTATTATGTTGCAAAAGATTTCTGTTTCAAATAAATGCTGTTCTTTTGAGCTTTCAATTAATAAAAGAATCTTCAATAAATTAAAAAAAATAAAAATACATTATACTGTATGTATGTGTATATATATATATATATATATATATATATATATAAAAAAAAGCAGCATGACAATCAGAAGTGCTCCTTAAACAGCAAATCAACATTCAGAAGGATCACTGAGGACCAATGGAGGGTAATATCTGCTGAAAATGTATGCCATCACAAACTTTCACATTTTAAAACATATTAAATTTATATAAAGTTATTTAAAATAATTACTATTAATTAATTAATATTACTGCTTTTACAGCATTTTCAAATAAATGCAGTCTTAGCGGATTCACTTCTTTCAAATAATGTTTTATTGACTCCAAACTTTTGAATGGTACTGAATATAATATAGTACTTGCTGTCAAATTCTTAATTGTTTTTTTATATATAATATGTAGGGGAGTTCTAAGCGGCCATGTATTATAATTTTTTTCCGTCTTGTTTTCTCGTGATCACGTCTTAATTTTCTTGTTATCACGACATAATTTTCTTTGCGTGTCCGGCATAAGAACACCAGGCAGCATTATCTGAACGCTGCTGAAATTATAGAAATATACTATTTAAAAAGTTTTTTTTGTTGCTTTGTTATGTCTATAGGCAGCCTAAAAGGTCTACTTCAATAAAACAAATCGAAAATAAATTTGTGTTTATTTAATACGTATAAATCCTACAAGAGGTATACGGTCTTCCCCATCTGAGCTCATTATGCTCACTTCCATACAGGCCAACCGCGCAACCTATTCCTAAAGCCTGGAGTTCAACCCAGATGTTCGATTTGCTGTTTTTAGTTGAGACCAGAAAAAAAAAATTAAATCATGATAACGAGAAAACAACTTTTGTTATGTCGAGATCACAAGAAAAATAAGAAGGAAAAAAATTATAATACATGGCCACTTAGAACTTCCGTAAATATGTGTGCAGTGTGTATATTTATTATGCATGCATAAATACACACACATTCATGTATATAGTTAGGAAAAACATATATTTGTATATTAAATATATTAATATATCATACAAGTATATATATATATATATATTAGGGCTGGGGGGTAAGCGATTATTTTTGAAACGATTATTCTGGCGATAATTTTTCCGAATAGTCGACTATTCTAATGACTAATTAGATGATTTATCTAACTATTATTTTTCTTGCATGATAAAAAAACCCCCCATAAAATCACTAATTGCCCCTAAAGATTAACTAGATTACTTTATTATAAAAAAGTATCCAAAGCCAAACATCTTCTGCTTAAAAAAAAAAAACAGCAGTGTTATACAAAATTATTTTGTTAAACAAAACTCTTTTACAGTACCAATAACTCAAGTTTAAAGGTTTTTTTCTCCAACCCGAGAACTTAAGCTCTATGTGTCTGTGTATTCGCTGTATTGACCGATGTGCGTTCAAACAGTGTATTCAGG
>JAUMHQ010000061.1:3600762-3630991 GCA_032361165.1 Enteromius paludinosus
GGGAGCCAGTGCAGTGTTGACAGAACCGGGCTAATATGCTCATAATTCCTGGTTCTAGTAAGGACTCTAGCTGCTGCGTTTTGAACCAGCTGTATTTATTGGGTCAACCACCCAATAAAGCATTACAATAATCTAACCTTGAGGTCATAAACGCATTAATTTCTGCATTTGAGGTGATCATTTATTCAATGTCATTAAAGAATGTAAGTCATTATTTTAAGTGGATTCCTGTTGCATTTTAGCCTTTTTATTAGACAAAATTATCAGCAATTAAATTATGACTTAATTGCTAATAATTAGTATAGTATTGTATCATCCAGGATTATTATAGTAAACAAAAACTGAAACTATATTTTGCTATATATAAACTAAAATATAAAAAAAGGTATTTTTACTAAATTTTTGTTTCATTTAGTTTAACTTAAGTACTAAAATAACCAAATTAAAACTAATAAATCAAAGATAGACTTAAAAATGGCATAATTAAAACTAAAATTAATTTTAAAACTTTAAAATGTGAAAGAAAAAAAAATTTAAAATACCAACTAATAAAATTTATATTTTGAGTCTAATGAACACATGGCAGCGTTATGACTTTGGTATAATTCCTATAAATTCACTAAACAAAATCTACAGACAGATAAATGATCCTATTTTAACATGTTTATTTAAATTCAGTATTTAATTTTTACATTAATTCTATATTTATGTGCACATGTTATGCAATGGTATATTTTAAAAATCTATTTATTTATAATATTTATTTGTTTCTAAAGTTCATGATTGGTGCTTTCTGAAGTGATGTCTCACAGGTTTACAAAAAAGATGTTAGCAAATAACTCTTCGTCTCTCTTTTTAAGGCCCAACACAGTGATGGTGAGCTTTCAGAAAGGCGAGAGTGTTGGCTTGAGGTTGGCTGGAGGAAATGATGTGGGAATATTCATAGCAGGAGTTCAGGAGGGCAGTCCGGCTGAAGAAGAAGGTCTTCGTGTGGGGGATCAGATTATGAAGGTACAAAAACAACAGTTCTGTTGACTTCAGCTGAGTGATTTATTGATGTTCTTGTTCTGATCTTTTTGGGTCATCTTGTTTTTGACTACTTTATAATAAACAAGCTATTTTTGTTACTGTATCTTCAAATCATCTGTATGTACATGACAGCTCTTATGATTATGTAACCTCATTATGCTTATTATGTAGTCGTCATATTTTTCAGAAATAGCCTGGGAGAACTGGAGAGGGAGGGAGCTTTAAGCTAACATTACGTCAACGTATTAGTACAGTTGTCCATGTAATGACCCCTTTAGGAGGAGAGAACATGCTTTGAATTTTATTTGCATTTGCCACATTTCCTTTTCAATGGTATTTGTGTGTTATCTTTCTCTCCCTAAAGGTGAATAATGTTGACTTTCGGGGCATTGTGCGAGAGGAGGCCGTGCTGTTCTTGCTGGAGATCCCGCGGGGTGAGGTCGTGACCATTTTGGCACAGAATAAAACTGAGGGTGAGAGCAAGAGTACACGAGCACACATTAAACACACAAAATTGCCCCTCGCTTCACCTCAGGGAACACAAAATCACTGAATTATTTATTTATATATTTATTCTATTTGTTATTTACCTCACCTTTTGTTTTCATTTGTTACATATTCATTTATTTATTTATTTATCTATTTTTTTAATCTGTGCATTTTTTACACCTATTGTTTTTATTATAATAGCATATTATTTTATTTGTTCATTTATTTATTTTCTATCAATTGATTTGTATCTGTTTTTCAATTTTTTCACAACGCATTTTTATTATAATTACATATTAATTATTTATTATGGATCTATTTTATTTTTGTATTTAAATTTTGATTTGTTTACAATATATTGTTTTTATTTATTTGAATCTATTTTTTTATCTGTATTTCTACTTTTTATTTTATTAGAAATTACAAATTATTTTTTAAATAATAGCAATAATAATAATGGATTAAAATGCCCCTATTATGCCATTTTAAAGGTGGCTAATATTGTTTTATGAGTCTCTTAAAACAGGTTTACATGTATGGTTTACCATTTCTTCAGGAATGGGGTCCTTTGCATAGGATTGTCATATTTTGGGGGTCATATTTGCGGCAGGGAGAACTAGAGACCAATATTACATCAGTGTGAATGGGCCCAGAAGCTCTTCCCCTCCCCCCGTACACACAGAGCCTGTCGAGAGGCCTCGGCTTCTTGCTCATCACTACAAAACCAGTCGCAGCCAGTTTTGGCTCTTCCAGGGACTGCCGTATCAAGTGTGGTCATGTGCTTACTTCTGCAAACACACCAAAATCCAGATTTTCATGTTTGTGAGCTTAACTTCCTCTTGCCTGCTATGAAAAAAAACAAAACATGCTGACGTTAATTGGTTCAGTCCTGATAAAGAAAATTCTCTTGAAGTCAAGTTCTTTTGAAACAAGTTCCTAACCCCTCATCACAAGACGGCGGGACGTCACAGCTGACCTCTGCTTTGGGCACTGACACGGCTCTCTCTACTCCATCCTTCTTTTCCTGCTGTGATGCCATCCCTCTATCGCTCTCTCTCCCTGTCTTTATCTCTATTTCTCTCACTCCATCTCCTCTCGGTGTGCATGTCTCATGGGAAGGCAAGGTCTGGCGCTGTCAGTGGTTGAAGCTCATTTGGTGTGAGCCGAGACAGATGTGGTGTCAGAGCTTTAATCAAGAGGGTGACGGCATCGCTACAGGAAATCTGACTGCTGGAACGTTTATCCTTGACACTGAATCCTACGTCAAATAGCACTGAAGTTCTCAAATCAATTCAATTCAATTTTAGCACTTCACAAATGATAAAATGACATCAACCATTAACATCTTGCATCATATTGTGATAAATTATTGAATTAAATATATTTGTTTATTATGTTTATTTTTATTAAATCTTTTCAATTTTTAAGAATCTTTTTGTTCAGCAAAGATTTGCCAAAATGTTTATTTTATAATGTATTATATATATATATATATATTTAAAGCAAGATTTTTTTGTAATTATGTATTTTTTATTTGTATTTAATTTGATTGTCTATTTTAATCTACTTATGCATTTAGATAACCATTAGAGTTTTATTATAATCAATATATTTAATATTTTCTTTATTCTTGACTACTTATTTTTATTTATTTATTTATCTATCTATTTTAAATTACTTTTTAATTTTAAAGTCCCTTTAGATAATTTCACTGTAATAATGCTTTGCATTTATTTGAATTTATATTTATTTGTATGTTTTATTTATTTTAAGATTTCTTTTATGTCATTATTTTTTTATAATTATATATTTTTTTCTTTTTATCTATTTAAATAATTATTTATTTATTTATTCATTTTTTTAAATTTTGAACTTCTGATGCATAATGCACACAAAATTGAAATGCATTTTCAGCTGACCCCAAAGCATTGATATTGCTTGCATCATGCTCAGCCAGCCAAGTCTGAGATGTGTTTGGGAGCTTATGCTTCTGTTTTGTGTCCTAGTTTATGAAGAAATCTTGGTGTCCGGTCGTGGGGACTCATTTTTCATCCGGACTCATTTCGAGTATGAGAAGGAGCTTCCTCACTGTCATGCCTTCTCCCGGGGAGAGATCTTCAAGGTGGTGGACACCTTATACGACGGCAAGCTGGGAAACTGGCTGGCCATCCGCTTGGGCAAAGACAACCAGCTACTAGAGAAAGGCATCATTCCCAACAAGAGCAGGTGACAATGGACAATTTTTGCATTGAGATTAAAATAAAAATGTTTAAACCTTAAAGTGGGAAAAACAGCACAGACATCAAATAGAATATGAATTTGTATTTATATTGAAGAGCAAGCAGACTCTATGTACCACTGCTCTGCTTTCTTTGCATAACCCTGCTGCTGCATGACCCCTGCTTTCGTCCTGATCAGAGCCGAGCAGATGGCAAACGTCCAGAACACACACAAGGGCTCGGGAAGTGACCGGGCCGACTTCTGGAGGCTACGTGGTCAGAGGGCGGCCAAGAAGAAAGATGTGCGGAAGAGCCGAGAGGAGAGCTCTGCGGCTGTCTCCACCCGCTTCCCTGCCTATGAGAGGGTGGTGCTGAGAGAAGGTGGGTGCTACAAACCAAAATAGAAAGTACAGCAAAGTGTGCTTGAAAGATTATTCAACAATTCAGTGTGGTTTTCTAATTATAGGCAGTGGTGTTTCTAGATTATTAACAGTTAAGAATCTCCAAAAAGATACTGTGCATCAACCAATAGTAGGAAACATTAGTCATTTATTATTATTACACACAAATAATGTATTTTTATATATTAAATTATATTATATTATTAATAAATATATTATTTTAAAGTATTTTATTTAAGCAATAGCATTTGTGAATACTGTGAAACATTACTGTTTAAATTAACTGTATCATATTTAAATATATTTTAAATTATTTTATTGGTTATTAATAATGGTTTTAGTTACTATCAATGTTAATAGTTTTGTGGAAATCATGTTTCTGTTTTTTTCCCCAGGATTTTCTAATGACTATAAAATTCAATAGAACAACATTTATTTTAAATTAAAACACTTTTGTAATAGAATAAATGTCTTCAGTGTCTCCTATGATCCCTTTGTGTCCTTCCTAAAATAAATTATTATTTTTTGTAAATTTTAATGCAAACTTCTGAAAGGTAAGGTCATCATGATGTAAATATAATAGCAAAAACTGCTTTCAACTGTAAAAATAAAAATCACGATAATCATTTTGGCAACATTAAAAAGTCGTTAACACTTTATTCTGATATTCCACTTTCATTCTACTAATAGTAAGTAACTTTGCATCTATATGTCAACTAGCAGTCATTAGTGCATTAGTAGACTATCTGCTTCATAACTTCTAACACTTTATTTTAAGGGATCCACAACATATAGCATACTTACTAGGGAGGCACCGATCATGATCGGCCGATTTGTTTGCGCGTTTTGTCGGTAAACGCAGTCCTGTAATAAGCGCTAAATGTCATCAGGTGCATGATTTGTTGAGCCGTATATACTACACACAGCCGTTGTTCACTGACGAGCTGCGCAAATCCACGCTGATAATGAACATGGTTTTGTGCAACAACGGCTGTGTGTAGTATAGATGTTATATAGTATGTAGTATAGATGTTATATAGTAGGTGTAGCTGCAAATTAATGAGAATTAGTTGACATGTAGGTACAAAAGTTACTTATAGTTAGTAGAATGTCTAAAGTGGACTGTTAGAATAAATTGTAACCAAAAAGTCTTAAATATTTCAAAGTATTAGGAGTATTACAGATGTATTACAATGTTAAGGTGGTTTAGGAGTGCACTGTCCCAGAAATTCAAAAGGATTAAAAAGGGGTAGGTTTATGTACACCAACAAATACACCACCAATATAAAAAAGCAGCCAGAAAACACATCATGATAAGGTAAAACTGATGCAATTTACTTATCATGGTGGTACCTGTGTCATTTACACAATTAACAGTTTCAATAACGCAATGGCTGAATGCACACAACAGTAGTCACATGCGGACTGGCCTAATACCGCTAATGACGGTTTCTGCACACCCACACAGACAGCTGAGAAATTTTTAATACGTTTGAAAAATGGGCTCATCGCAGAGAGATTGCTCCCTACACAGTGTTCAAGAAAAATCGCCCAGTAAAATCATCATGATTTATGTGACAGAAGCCACAGTCAAGAATTTGAAAAGGGCTGTTTTAAATCATCAGTCACGACTCTTCTGACTCTTCTTTAATACTCTTTAAACCCTTTTTACGTAGCTAAAAGAGTGTTTATTACCATTAATATAAACCATTTTGTTATTTAGTCAGGCTAAAACAGATTAGCGCTGCTGTGAAATCTTGATTGTAAGCCTTGTTCTTCTCCTAACAGCGGGATTTCAAAGGCCGGTTGTGCTGTTTGGACCCATCGCTGATGCTGCCGGTGAAAAATTGGCCGGGGAGCTTCCAGACGAGTTTGTAATTGCCAGTGAGTAGATGCTGCAGTCTGAAGGGATGCTCACACTGGATTTTAAGTTTGCAAAATTGTTTTAGACTCTTAACATTTTAATAATTAATTAGTAGTGTGTTTTTGCTCAACTAATGCTTAATTGTGAACAAATTAACCATTAATTAATGCTTAACTAATGCATTATTCTGACCCCCTATTCTGAAGTGTTACCAATCACGTTTATTTTGCATGTGATTATTCACAATTAATAATTTGACAGCACTAATCATTTGTATTGCATTGTAAGTATATTGTAGTTTGATTATACTCATTGTTTTTGTTCATTGGCGCATCAGAAACAGAACCCAAAGATGCGGGGTCGGAGAAATCCTCCGGGGTGGTTCGTCTCAACACTATTCGACAGATCATTGAACAGGTAATTGTATATGCACACAAACTAATGATCAAAACTTACTGCATTCTTTTGTTTGACATAAATGTTTGTACATTTCACCAGTACTAAACAGCGACCAATTCTATCGTTGATGCAGGAAAAGCACGCTCTCTTGGACGTCACCCCTAAAGCAGTGGACACCCTAAACTACACGCAGTGGTACCCCATAGTCATCTTCTTCAGCCCGGACAGCAAACCTGGGGTGAAGGCCATGAGACAGAGGATCATCCCCAGCTCCAACCGCAGTGCCCGCAAACTCTATGACCAGGCTCTGAAGCTCAGGAAAACCTGCTCGCACCTGTTTACCGGTCAGTCCTGGGGGTCCGGACACGAATCAGTCATTATTTTCTCAACCCTATATTGTTCTGCATTATAGAAGCGTGTTTTGCTTGGGTGGCATTTAAATTTTTGTACAAATAGATTAAAAAGGATTCTGTTAATTGAAATGCTTATAAACTGAATTGTGGGGAAGTGCAGTAAAGAGAAGCTATTGTATATTGTGATTGGCACATATCAATATAAACTGACTTCGACACAGATTCCAATTCGAAAATCTCCAAGTGATTAAAGCAGCTGATGGAAACACTGTGAGATAAATAGATCAAGCTGAACCTAGAGAACAGCTGACCCAAATCGAAATGTTTAGATTTCCTCTCTTTCTGTTCCTCCCCCTTCGGTCTGTTAGCTGTTATCGATCTGAACTCGGCTAATGATGCCTGGTACGGCAGTTTGAAGGAGACCATACGAGACCAGCAGACCCACGCTGTGTGGGTCTCGGAGGGCAAGGTAAAAACAATGCACGATATAGTTCTCCACCACTTTCTATCCACTCTTAAACAAAAGCTTCTGTTGAAGTCAACATGAAACGCTGTTTACACACCATTATGTTTCTGTGATCAATGAATTGATCAATGAATCGAATTGAATTAACGTATTTCTGAGTCAAACTGAATCTAAAATGAGAAGAAATGCAAGCTGGGACATTGAAATTGCTGTGTTCCCCAAATGCATGCCACTTTGGATAAAACCATATGGTAATTGAATAAATGTAAACAATTAAAAATAGAGATGCAGCTCAGATTTATGTTTTCTAATATTAATTAAACAGCTATTATATAAAAGGTTGTTTGTATAAAAGTATTATACTTATATATTAAAATACAGCTTATAGTACATGATAAAATAGAGCACGTTTTTTGGAGGTCAATGCTGTCATGCAGTCCATCGGTCATCAATTATATATATATAAAGAATTATTATATAGGTTTATGTATGTGTGTATATATATATTTATTAGGGGTGGGCATAGATCAATTTTTATTTAATCTAGATTAAAATGGCTCATTTGAATTCTGCCAAAGCGACCCGTTAAAAATAGTAATATTTGTTTTCTGCGGATTCATTGTACACGCGCAAAAACCAGCAAACAACAGAAGATGAAGATTTATGTGATCATATCTATTACATATCATACGCCTGCAGCACGACCAGAGAAAAAACATTATAAAGGATAAATAGGCCTATACGAGAAACAGAACTATTTTACATAAATAATAAATCAAGAAAACGAAAGAAAAAAGTTAGCAACAGTGACCCAATTAATGTCCAAGATGGCAACGTCCATAAAAGTCACTTTCTGACATGACAGGAGTCCAATCGAGGCGTGAGTTCTTTCATCAAACCTTCATTAACCGACAGCAGCTTTGCGCGGAAAGCGGAGCATATGAATCGCACACAGAACACAAAACTGACGAGAGCGGCTCCGGCGGAAAACTGACGAGATCTAATAAAACTTTCAGATGACAAGCAGCTCATTTCTCCATCACTAGAAGTTACCCAAAACACACAAAAACACCCAGTAGATGCGAGTTTGTGCAGCAGAGCGGCTCTCTTCAGCAGTGTATGACGAGTCCTGTTCCACTCACACAGCGCGTGTGTTCCGAGAACGCGGTTGTGAGTCCAGAACATTTACAGGCGAGTTCCGTTACAGAACGCGGTGTCACTTCCTGTATTATGACTCAACAACTGTATTCTGCTGCTGTGTGAATGTGGCCAATAAAACACAATTTATATAGACTATGAGTAGGTCAAATACTGAAATAAATAAATAAAATGACCTTTAAAACAGTTTAACTGATTGTATTAATCGGTCAAAATTCATATCGGTTTTAAGCGGTTAAAATGAACATCCCTACATCAAATTGATCTAAAATACCAACACATAATGAATCATGTACAGTACATGAAAAAATGATTTCATGTTGACTTTAATGCAACATTTTACAGCATCTCTTTACATTTAAGAGTCCTTCATTCACCTTTTCCCACTTAATCTTTCCCAGCATTCCTGAATGTTTTCTCTAAAGTTAAACCCGTAGTTTACCTACTAACGCATGCTTTCCTTTTCTGAAAGTCATGATAGTCATTCCTCCTGTTTTTCTGTGCTTTTACTGTTCATCATTCTTCGGTGGTGCTCTACAGCTTTCGTTCTGTTTTGTTTTTGTGTTTTTTTGTTTTCACTCCTCTCTGTACACAAGATCCATCATGTGTCTCTTTTAGCTGGACGGGACGGAGGGGGACCTTGACGTTCACGACGACCGCATGTCATATCTCTCGGCCATGAGCGCTGACTATCTCAGCATGGACAGCCGGCTGACCAGCGACTACGACGACACGGCGGACGAGGGCGGGACTTACACCGATAACGAAACGGACGAGCCGCTCGATCGCCAGCGGGTCTCGGCCATTAGCCGCTCCTCTGAGCCAGTCATGCCAGAGGAGGTTAGAGTACACCTTTAACATTTCTACAGGGTTCCCACTGTCATAGAAGACCTGGAGATGTACATAGCTTCACACACACATGCATGCATGCTCATTCCAAAGCATCGTGGGCTATTTATTATGCCTGAGGACACATATGGATAATGCATCTTTCACCGTGATGGGTGAACTGCTTGCACATGCTTTGACATCTACACACTTAAACATGCTTACTGCGACAGCATCCCTCACAGTTGCCTAGATCAGCACAAAGTCAGCTCAAGGAAAGACAGCAGAGGTCGAGCTGGCAGGGAAATACATTTTCACATTGAGAACAAGACATTAGCACACACTTGTCATCCACGCATTACATGCTGTAAAAGCAGGAAGCGCATGGTAATGAGTTGACATGGCAAATCGCTTGGATTTCATGCTTTCCAAAAACAGATAAACGTTAAGTGCATCTGTAAATGCAAAAAGCAGCCACTTCTGCCCCCTTCTGTTAGAAGTTCAAAATATAATATTCTTGATCACTAAAAAATTATTTTACAGTGTTCTGATTGTTAAAACTAAATGTGCTTTGTTAAAGTAAGTGTTATAAATGTAATAAAAAGCTATCAATATATAAAGTTAAGTAATAGATGTTAAAATTTTAAATTAATTAAAAATGTTGGATAGGGAGCTATCTGAAATTAAAAATTAAAAAAGTAAAAATTAAAGCTAAATAGAAATGATGTTTCAAAAATTATTACAATTTAATTATAGTTAAACATTTCATAAAAATGACAAGCACCCAAAATTGAAATTAAAAGAGAAAATCAAAAAGCTAATTTAAATAAAAACAAATTAAAGCTAAATAGAAATATTTTAATGACTGTAACTTAAACTAAAATTAAAATGTAAAAATATTAGAAAATAATTTAATTTAAAATGAGCTTTTAGAGTAATAAATATTATAAATAGAACAGAATATATATACTATAAATATAGCAAGTATATAAATAATCCTAGAAGCTTCTATGCAATTAGGAAAATTGTGATTTAAATATAATGAATCAATTGTTAAATATGGTAATAAAAGAAATTAATAAAATTATGATGATGATAATAATAATGAGCAGCTTTTTTTAACAGCTTTTTAAAGTAATCACAAAGAGCTGGAAAAGGGAAAAAAATGAACTGGTAAAAAAAAGTAGATGGATAGAGTGATGGATGTTAATGTTAAATCAGGAGCGAGACAAACATATTCCTGACTGTATATTTTCTGTAGTGTGCATATGCAGGATAGACATCTTTCTATGTTATCTATCTCTTTCTTGCTCCTCTAGATACTCAGGAAGTCAAGCCCAGAGATTCGAGGTCGCATCCGGCGGGTGGGCAGCAGAGAGATGCTGACAGAGGCTAGTCCCCCCTTAATGTCCACCTTCCTGCCTGACCCCGCAAAGGTGAGCTCGTGTCACGCTCCCTAATGGCTTTCCTTTCTTTAAAACGCCATCCATCAAGACACATGAATAGTGTCAAAAAGTGACACAAGACGTGACATACAAGTTTACAAATGGAGCAAAGACTGTAAACTGACTCTGACTAACACAACTTTTCTCCTGACTGCACCTGCATTCATGCAGAAGAACGGCCTGATTCGGCACAACCATTTTTCCAGCAGCTCAGAATCCTCTCGCAGCAGCTCAGTGACACATTTTGGTACGCTGTAGAGCCGTGTTCACTGTTGTGCCAAATAGGTTAAATAACTAGTATAGTTTACTGTAATTGAAAGCCACTGTTAGCATCTAGATGGTTTTGAACTAATCGTACCAGTCATATACAGTGTGAACGTGTAAAAAAAAAAAAAAAAAAAAAGCTTTCACAATAAGTTACAATAGTTAGTGTAAACGTATATTATATTGTTTATTGTATTATTAGTAATTCATATATTTTAAAAATGCACTTTGAAAGCCCTGTTCACACCAAGAAGAATTCACACCAGCAAACAGTAAAGTTAGTTTATTCTAAGCACACGCTTATCTGCCATTTCTAATTCTCAAGCTCATTATAGCAGAATGGATTCTGATTGGGTATCAAAAATTGTTCTGAAAGTGATTCCAGTGATATGGTTTCTCTGTGCCTTTATCGTTGTGGTGTGAATTCTGCTATTCTTAAATATTGATGACGATTTTTAAAGCTACATATATATATACAGTATATATAGTTATCATCCTCTGTGTAAATGGGCCTTAACTCCTGATTTAAAGGAACAGTTCACCCAAAAATGACTTACCCTCAAGTAGTTCCAAACCTGTATGAATTTCTTTGTTCTCCCGAACACAAACATTTTTAAAGAACGTTTGTGATCAGGCTGTTTTGGGTCACCGCTGACTTCCATAGTATCTTTTTTTCCTACTATGGAAGTCAGTGGTGACCAAAACATCCTGATTGCAAACTTTAACATAACTTAAACTTTATGCATGTTAAAAATGTATAAATAATTAATATAGTAGAAAATAACAGCATAGATAAACCGGATAAATGCTATATAATATAACAATATTTAGTATTATTTACATATGAATGTATTTATTAAAATTTAATTAGCTTTAATTTTTTTTTTTTTTTTTTCGTTTTTATTTTATTTTTACTTTCACTTTTAATAATTCTTTTAATTCTTTTTTTGTGTTTTCTATTTAGCTTTAACTTTTAATTTCAGTTTTAGTCATTTTGGTTCTTTTTTTCGGTTAGTTGCCAAGGTGACATTTTAAAAATTCTTCATTTAATTACATTTAGTTTTGTTTTTTATATTTAGATCATATATTATTTCAGCTTTAGAAGTTTAATAGTTAATAGTTTAGGTTTAGTTTCATGATTCTTGATGCATTAACTCATGTTTACAAGTAACACCTTAATTATAAAGTGTTTTTAGTAGTTTTTCCCATTTTGGCAGTGTTTCTAGAAAAACTGAAGCAGTTCGTTACTAGTAGGTAGTGTTGTCAGTGGGTTTTGTGTTTAGAATCCGGAGCTCATTGTGAATGATATTATCCAGTGCTGTCTTTCCCTATGGTTTAGGAAGAGAAGTGTAATAGGAAGCCCTGTGATTCTGTTCTCCTTCACATTCATTTGTCTTTCAGGTAAAATTGTTGTCTCAAGTGGAGCCATCACGGGGGCAGTACGACCCCTCTCGAAACTACGACTCTCGTTCAAGCAGTCCCGCGAGCAGCGAGCACCCGCGCAGCCAGGAATCTCCTGCAAAAACCAAACCCCTGCCTCCCCCAGCAGCTCTCAAACCTACCTACGCGTCCCGCAACTCCAGAGGGCTTGTAAACAGCCCCCCGGTACGGGACAGCAAACCTCTGGAGGACAGCCCTGATGATCCCTCTCAGAGGTCTTTCCTGGGCAAAGTGAAGGCCTTCGAGCAAATGGATCACTTGGCCCGGACACAGAGAGTCCTGGAGATCCAAGAGGCCCAGAGCGCCAGAGTGAGTGTTCACCATCTTTACGCTTTGCGCGAACAGTAACAACAATGATATGACAATTCAAAAACTCTTTCTTCCTTGTATTTGTCTGAAAACAATGGAATTAAATTTTTTATTAATTTAATTAATTTAAATTTAAGAAGTCATTTTGTTCAAAATTGGAAAATGTTTTTGTTTTTTTTCTAAATGCTACATACAACACAATGCATATATTTTAAAATACATATTTAAAAGAAAATGTTCAATATGTGAAATGGTCCACATAACCAGTCATAAGGGTCAACTTTCAGGGAAATTAAGATTTATACATGAATAAATTTAAGCTGAATAAATAAGCTTTCCATTAATTAATGTGTGGTTTGGACAACCACTATACGGAAATCTGAGGGTGCAAATAAAATCTAAATATTGAGAAAATCATCTTTTAAAGTTGTCCAAATGAAGTTCTTAGCTATGCATATTAATAATCATGGTTATGGTACAAATTATAGCACATATTGTAATGGAACTTGATCTTTACTTAATATCTTAGTGAATTTTGGCATAAAAGAAATATAAATAATTTTGACCCATACAATGGTAGTATTGTTGCATACACGTATTGCATTTTGTCAATATTTACACCATTTTTGATGATTCATCATACAAAAATATTTTCTAATAAAATATGCGGTCCCACTTTATATTAAGTGTCCCTAATACCTGTGTACTTCCATAGTAACTAGATGTGTATGTAGTGTGTAACCACAGTGTAAGTACACACCGATACATAGTATCTACAGCTGTAATATTTCTGTAACTTCACACATGTAACAACCCTCAGAATGGTGTGTGTGTAAGTACAAATGTGTAACAGGACATTGGCAACAACACTTTTCACTTCACTAAATAGTCATGTAACAGGAATTACATAGCTACATTTTGCAACATCAGTATGTATGTAGGTGATCGGGGGGTAGTTGGGTAGGTTTAGGGATATGTAAAGTGGGTGGAGTTGGTGCAGCTCTGTAATACCGGTTTATATACATGGTAACTCCTCAGAAACTACCCACTTAATATAAAGTGTAACATTCTGAACATCGACCACAATTTACATGTAAAGCCTAATTTACTGCTTGCTGCTGTGTAACATCAGAGTAATTACATGCTAAGTCCATAGCAATTGTCTATTTAGTGTAACACTTTATTTAACAATAAGTGCTGTTAGTCCTGTTACACATTTGTACTTACACACACACCATTCTGAGGTTTGTATATATTACAGCTGTAGATACTATGTATCGGTGTGTACTTACACTGTGGTTACACACTAGATACACATCTAGTTACTATGGAAGTACACAGGTATTAGGGACACTTAATATAAAGTGGGACCAAATATGCCTCCTTCCAATTTATAAATACCAGTTCTGATTTCAAGTCTAGTTCTGATATTCTCATTTTCTGCCTAAACATTTATGTTAGCAATTCCGGTGTGTTTGATTTGCCTGTTTTCAGTTGGAGATTGCACAGAAACATCCAGACATCTATGCCGTCCCCATGAAATCTCAGAAACTGGACCACAGCAGGCCACAACCAATCGGGTAAGACTCTGGTTTTGTTCAGAAGGTGTGGTCACACGAGCAACACTTTGTAGTGATGCATGAAGCAAACTCGGACTTGTGAAATTCCCAATCATGTGTGTTCCTCTACTGAACTGCCTTGCTTCCGTCCACAAAAGTTAGCAGCATAAATGCACGCTCTGATCTTTGCGTCCAGCTCCAGTGCGCGACCAGAGCCCCAGACGCCTCCTTGCAAGCTGCCATACTCAGAGAGCCGCCCGCTCGGCCTCGGCGAGGAGCCCGGAGAGGAGTTTCGGCATCAGCTGGCGGAGCAGACCAAGCGCGGCTACTACACCACCACACAAAAGTATCAGGACACTGAGCTGTAGAGTTCCAACTTCGGCTCACCGCACAGCTTCACCATTCCACCGGGGCACCGCCCTGCACCAAAACTGCTGCTGACTTGGAAGTCCCGTTTGCTTTTACGTTTCCCACACACACGTATATATATATTTGTCTTTTCCACTTCAGAGAAGTTCAACTTTTTTGTCCATGAGGATAGAATCTTATTGTTTTTATATATTCGCATTAGTTTGTTTCCCATCCTTGTGATCCGAGAATCATGTTTTCTTGCCTATGCAATTTTTTAAGTTTCTGCAACGCAACAGAAACGTCTCGCCACGAGTCTCTTTCTCTCTTCGCTTCATGAAAACCTTAAACCTGTCGCGTGTGCTACAGGCCAGCTTTTTGTTACTTTCGTTTTATAAGCCTGATAAAGCAAAACTGTTTTCAAAACGTCACTCTCTTCAAGGTTTATACTATCTTCGCATTCCTTCATTTCTGATCACGTGTGTGTATATGATGTAAGACAATACACTGGATTTTGTTACAACGTTTTGAAGTGCCTTTTACTTTACGAACAACGTTGGAGGTTTGTGGACTTGACAATCCAGCCCTCTGGACAATATTATTGCTGCTTACAGCTCCAAGGAAAAACAGGGAAAAGTCAACACCAAAACCCTTAACACCGTCCGCCCGTACCCTCAGTGTAGCGACAGCAACGACTTTCCGAAGGGACGCTTCGATACTGGTTGGTTCGAGTGATTGAAATTGCTGTGGTCACGGTTTGTCTTATTTCAACCCCACCGCATTACGTTTTGAACACGCTTGATTGTATGTCGGTCCGCTTTACCTCCACATATTAGTGCTTCTAAAACTCGTGGATTATATTTTGATGGCTTCCACTGTGTGTGAGGGTCACACGCCCAGAGAATATTCCCTGGACATTTACGTTCAGGTCTACTGTGGAATTTCACTCTACTACACCAAATAAAATAAACTATATTGACATTACTGACTTGGTTGTGTGCTTTTATTAATCCAGCAGGTTGGAATCCATCCTCCAGTGGGCTAGAAACTGAATTTAAAGGATAGTTCACCCACAAAATGTAATTTTGTCACCCTTTACTCAGCCTCATGGCATTACAAATGAGATATTTTGAAGACTTTTGGGAACATTTGATCCCACTGACTTTACATGGACAGTGGTCAAAATATCTTTTGTTTCACAGAAGGCAGTTTGGAACAACATGAGGGTATTGTAAACAGCTCAATAACAAAGACATGAAAATTAAAAGCTTCCGAGCGTCTCAAATGAGCTTAATCATATACGAGAGAGAGTGAGAGAATCAATGCTATGTTACTGTGATTTCCCATCTGTGTGGTACAGGTGATGAAAATGGATTCTGTCGTGAAACGCAGTGGTTTCTTTGGGTCCGGTGAGTCGACTCTTGTTCAGCGCCGTGTTAAACCCGTTATCCTTGTACATGCCGCTTTTCAGGAGATGCTCAGAAAACTTCCGATGACTTCCGTTAAAGGCTGTCTGAAAAATGAACAGTATGTGTAAATACTTCTGTCTGAAAAATCTTGACTATAGGACAGTGTGTGCTGTGTACTCACCGGCATTTCGTGCACTGTTGGTTTTTTGCTTCCATATGTTTGGTTTGTCGTTTGGTATAAAGGGTTGATCGTTTTTTGTCTGGAAAGCATAACGAGGCTCATTATTATTTCTAACATAGGAAAATGGATTAAGAACATATGCATACACACACATCTATCTATCTATCTATCTATGTAGTTAGTGCATGTGTGACACTGGACCACAAAACCTTCAGTAGCACAGGCATATTATTTGTAGTAATAACTAAAATGTTTTATATTTTGTGAATATCCTACCATTAATATATGGTACCTTCAGATTCCAGATATTCAAATATAAGTTATTTGTATCTTGGTCAAATATTGCTCTATCCCAAAGCATAATGCTTATTTATTCAGCTTTTAGATGATGTTGTATAAACCACAAAGCTTCAGCTCCAACACCTGAAACTGCTAATCAAGGGATTCAGGATTAATATCCGTTTGTTGGAGCCAGGGACCGGATCGTGCAACTAAAGAGCTTAATACTAACACGTGAATACATATAAGTTAAGGTAACTTACACTCGTATGTTAATGAACGAATAAATGAATTTCGATCACATGATGCACCGCGGCTGAACGACTCTTCTCACCTGTATCCTCTGAAACACTCCGGGTTATTAAAGCGAGTTGGTAAGTTTTTATCCACTTTGTACACATCGCTTGTCTTTATTTCAGTAGTATCAGACGATGGTTCAGGCTCGGAAAGAGCGTCCATGTTTTCGTTTGCTCCAGGCCTCAGTGAATCTAGACGTTCTGGACGCTTGGTTGCTATCAACATTGTAACTAAGTGACGTCACGCCAATAGGTTTTTAAAACTCTTTATTTGTAAGTAAAATGCAAATTAAGATAAAGAAACGACACGCTTCTGCTGAGAGAAATTACTTGTTACTTTCTGTCTTTGCTCTTAAAGTTAATGAAAAAAAATTAATTTCAGTAAATCAGTGCGTAAATAGTTTCATTAAACATGGCAACTTACCATTTCAAGTTCAAGACAGAATCCAATAACTGAACTACATTTTTATTTACTAAAAAAAAATCACATATTTACATGATTTACTCGCTATCATTTTCTTCTGCAGAAATTGCTTAAGCGCTGGGGAAAGTTTATATTTTTATTTATATATATATATATATGTGTGTGTGTCTGTTTATGTATGTATATGTATATATGCGTGTGTGTGTGTATGTATATATATATATATATATATATATATATATAGCAATTGACAATTTTCTGTAACTTGTGTATTGTATAAAAAAGTAAGTAATTGTTATTTTTGTCATCTGGGGTGTTTTGTTTTATATTTTAATGATATTTTTGCTGCAAATTAATTTCTGAACAGATTTTTTTTTAATTCCTTTTAATGAGTAAAGCATTATTTATCTAAAGTCTTTTCTGCTTATTAGCACGGTTGAACTGGAACAAAGGTCAGTTGCAAAGACACTGAAGGGAATTAAATAGCTTACATAAAGGCTATTTTTGTGTTATTTAACATTTAATTATTGCAGGTTTGTGTAATAAAGTATGCATTTTAAGGAATACTAAATCTGTTTCTGTGCAAGTGAAATAAGTGAATGTGCACATTTAGTCAAGAATACATCATGTTTACGGTAATACGTTACTTCACAAAAGTAATCATTTTACTGTTTTATTTATTATTGAGTAATCGTTACATAACTTGTATCACATGCATTACCCCCTGCTATCGCACTGATGAAATTTGTTTTATTACAGAAGAAAACCGATTACAATGCACACTGATGTTAGCACGTTTGTCAGACGTCCACAGAACCTTCAATCTATAGACAATGACAGAACAACCGATTCAACCGGTTGCTTCTTTACAAAATAAATGATTCTTAATTTATTTATTAGTAGACCTACATCATGCAACCACTTATTCAAGAACTTTAACACATTTCCTTTGTCTCATACATAGAAAATAACAGTAAAACCCAGATTTACAGCCAAGCAAACTCTTAATTTATTTTCCAACAGCTTTTAAACGCTGCAGAAATGTAGTGCTGCACACCCTTTATGATCAGTTGTCATCCAGAATTTCCACTCCTTGGATTGTACGCCGTTCACTTCATTTCAAACCTAAAAGGAAAACATTACAGATGTCAGAGGGCCCCTCATGGTTGAGTTTCACGATTAAGTGTAAAGTGTGCATTTATGAAAGTGGAACATATTGAAATGTTTCCTAATGATTTATTTGCTTCCAAACCTGTTTTGGGTTTCTCCACGCTGATAAACGCACTGCCACAGTGCATTATTACTCACGGTACGAGTTTGAGTCTGGCCTAGCGCGTACCAAAAGTAATAATGGACTGTGAAGCAGTTAAAAAGGCCTCCTTTCTTCTCATCAATGCACGATTTTGTTGATATGGAGTATATGGTTTTAAAACATGCAGACTGGAAACATATTTACAATTTGCTACAATTTTGCATACTTTACCTTCTGCAGACTTGAGAAGTTACATCTTAGGCTTCACTTTTCTTCAGTTGGGGCCTCTTAGAGGTTCCCCATTATTAATGAAAGGTAAATCCATCCATGGCTGCAGTAGAGTAGAAAAACATGATGTAATATTTCAAACAATGCAGTATTGTTAGACTAATTAACAGAGAAATGACATTCTTCAGAAAAATGCTGGAACGATTATTTTCCATTGCATTATATATAAAGATAAACACATGCAGAAAACAAATCATTTAACAGTTCAACGCCCTTCTTAAAATTACAGTTTGCCAACAGAGGGCGATTTTATAAAGCATGGTCAGCTGACGTAAGTGAGATTAAAACAAATTACAAAACCCTTTCTAAAGCGTTAAACTGAAGTGTTTTATTAAATAAAACAACAAAACGCTGTATAACACATATTATCAGGTGATCTAATCAAATAGGGAAAAGTCTTTCACATAACGATTGCATTATACTGGCAACAAAACATCTAGATTGTACTGCTTTGGGAGTAAAGCCCATAGCCAAGTACCATTGCAGTGTCAGTGGAAATCAAATATTAGCCGACTATAATGCATTTAAATATTACCAATGACTTGGTGTAATTGAACTAGCTCCAAAAAGCAGTGGCATATTGTTCATTAGAATCCCAAAAGTAGCACATAATGTAAAAATGTTACTTGTGTGAACTACCTGAATATTATGGATCTGTTTCCGAATATGTGCGGGTCCAGCTGGTGAACCTGAGATACGAGGAGGTCCACAGACGAAGGCTTGGGCTCCAGAAACAGGACTTCGGTGATGTGGTCATTGTAGCCTGTGCAGCTCTTGTGAGAAATGAAATGCTTTTGTGGTGTTAGAGGTTCTTTTTATTGAACCTTCCTGTGGAAGTGAGGAATCAGGATGGTCATTCCCCAAAGCGGAATTCCTGTGTGTGTTTGGAACTGATAAAACTGCTGTAAAGAACAAACTCCATCCTTCTAGAGCTGCTGGAGTCTGTCAGTGAAGAATTTAGCATGCTTTTGAAGTGGATCATTAGGCAAACTTCAGAAAAAGAAAAAAATATATGGATGCTGCATATATATTTAATTGCTGAATCTACTACATCTTATGTGGTTTTGCACTTTATAGTATTTCTGCTTTTTTGGAATTGCCTTTCATTTTTATGTTTCATTGTTAAAATAGATAGCGTTTAGCTTTGTTTTTATTTATATATTTAGTTTTAAAGGCAACAAAATGACCAATCAGACGTCAGGATGGTACATATCCGTTAAAATAAAATGTCACAAAACATAAACGCAAAGAAAACCATTAAATAAACCAGTAAAGTAAAAGCAAGGGGCCAGCAGGTTTTACTGAATGCTTGAAGGTTAGCATGAGGAGGGGGAGAGAAATGCAGCATTTCCAGTGTCGCAGGAAACGGGAAGCTGCTGGTGGATGAAGATAGCAGGGTCTGCTTCATCCAAACAATAAAAATCTCACCAGCTCAGGAAAAGGATCTGCGTCAGCAGTGAGTGACAGATTTTAGAAAGACAAAATGGTGCCAAATCCAAAGTGGCGGGAGAAAATCAGTGTTACACTTAAAGACCTCAAAAGCACAATGGCGTGTTCCTTATACTTCATCGAAAGTAGATTCCACGTTGCTCTAGAATTGCTGTTATGAAACGCTTCCGTGGGCAGGGACGAGCGTTATTTTACAAATGCAAACCCTTTCCTTAAAACTTTTAGCACGGTAAATAGGCGCCTCAAGTATGCGGCCACTTCAGTTGAGCTTAAAATAGACTGCAATAGAGGATTAAATATCAAACTATTTTAAAGCAAAACAATTTGCAAGTTAGTTGCAATACGGTTCGAAATGAAGGCAAGTATTGAACCAATTTATAGATGTCAGTCATCAGAGAAAGGACATGGGAAAAGAAGTTAGTTCTAAGAAAAGATCTAATCTCTTAGACTTCAAGACTGTTCCATAGTCTCAGAACCTGGGGGGGAAAAAAACACCTTTAAATTTGCAAAGCATCTCATAGCATTAAAGGAATAGTTCCACACCCATGAATTTCTTTGTTCTGCCGAAAACAAAGGAAGATTTTTGAAAATGGTTTGTAACCAGGGTGTTTTGGTCACCATTGACTTCCATAGAAAGAAAAAAAAATACTATGCAAGTCAATGGTGACCCAAAACAGCATGGTTAAGCATTTTTTCAAAATATCTTCCTTTGTGTTCGGCAAAACAATGAAATTCATACAGATTTGGAACAACTTGAGGGTGAGTAAACGATGACAGAATTTTCCTTTTTTGGGTGAATTATTCCTTTAATGCTGAGTTTAAGCCTTAACCAGCTTTCTTGAGGCATCTTGGAGACTTTGCGACAGTTCTTCTGGATTTAGTCTGTCTAGTCATGTGATTCCAGACAGACTGGATGATGATCAGATCTCTGTGTGGTGCACTGGCTGTTGTCAGACAAAAATCTCACTGGATTACAATTAATGGCAAAAATAATGTTTGGTCATATAAACTGATATTTCCTGCTGACGCAGAACAGCAAAAGATACAAATAACTTGAAACCCACTGCATTTATGTAGATCTTGTCACAAAACTGTTTTAGTGTTGCTTTTACAGAAGATCATATTGATGTTTATAATATCTTCATGCCTTATAATCATTTAGCCAGTTGGAGCTAGGCGGTATAGTTTACATTTAATGATGATGCATCAAGCAGATGTGCATAAAACACATCAAGCAGTTGAAATATGCTATCTAGTACACGCTGTACAAACACACATGCACAAATTGGTTCTTCAGCGGTTCTTTGTGGTAGTTGAGGTGCTATATAGAACTGCTAAGTGGTTCTTTGGCTCCTAATAATAGGGAAACCAAATGAAGTGCTTTAAAGCACCTATAAAAAACATGTACCTGTAATGGTTCTTTAGCAGTTCTTTGGGATGGTTGAGGTTTTATGTCTTTAAATATATAGGTGCTATTTAGGAAAGTGTTTCCTCTGATTAATTTAGTGCTATTTAGTAAAGTTGGATATACTTGCAGGAGTAAATTTGTTGTGAATTATGAATTCCTTAATTTATTTGTTACATGGTGATATTGAAACATCAGTGTTATTATTTACTACTGTATTAATATTTTGAATAAGCTTTTATTTTTATATTCTCATTTTAGCCTTAATATTTCTTTTTAGGTTTTTATTCAGTTGTTAATTTTTCATAAAACAAGAACTAAGCAAAAACACTTTTTAAATAAATCAATAAATTGCAGTATGCTAGTATTCCATTACAAAATAGTACTTTTTCCTCCCTACCAGCAGGGGGCGCTGACTATCTGTACATTATCTGCAATATGGCTATTATAAGTTTGTGTTTGGTCACTTGGCAGTGCCATTTCCTGTTACCCACTCCACCTGTTTACGGTAGATGTGAACAAATCCCATAAAAGACACTTAAAGCAAACATTAGTTTGCACTATTGATATGGTACCAAAACAACATCGACAAACAGTCTGCTACAGATAGGCTGGAATGAAGAGGGGTTTCGGGGCAGGAAATCAGTTCTTGGACGCTGAAGGATGTGTATTGTGGAAAGGCCTTTGTGATATTAGGGTGTGGTGGTCAAACTGGGCTTTAAAAAGAAGACGCTATTCAAACTTAATGAACTTGTTTTGAATTCCTGGCCTCCTGAATGGCAAAGCATTCCATCGCTTAGAAATAGAGAGAAGAACAAACAGCGGAAGTGATGCAAGAAATTCTGTTCTTTATCTGGCATTCCCAGTCCTCACCTGCTGAACCAATCACACCCCTTCTTCCCCCGAAGCCTCCTCAACTTTGAGCTTTAGGCCGCCGGCCGGGTACGTTTTTAGGAGTGAGAGGAAGCCATTCATCTGAAGCTCTGGGTTCCTGTTAGCTCGCTCAGGCAAAACACTGCTGTTCCCGCGCCGGACGGTTGAGGATATGACCTGTTACACGGTGTCCAAGGGTTTCTTCAGACTCCTGAGAAGAGACTGAGATCTCCTGAGACTTTATGCAATGTGTTTTGCAACCAATCCAATCAAATGAATGGCTGTTATGTTACACAACTGAGTTGAGACCTCATGCACTCAATTTAAGTCTTCATTTGTGCGTACAGCACAGTTGCAATACTATAATATACACACTGTTTTTTAAAAACCTTGCATTGGTGCAGTAACTCCATCAGAACAGACCCTTAAAACCCTTTACATCTCATCTACATCTTTGGTCTTGCTTATACTTGAGTAACATTAGCTGTGGAGCTTGTTGCGGCATTTCTTAAGACATCTTTTGAAGAAATTTGATGAAATATTATTTAGAAGCAGCAGTTGGGAGAGCAGTATCTGAAATTGAATGTCATATTTCCAGTCAAATGTCACTTTTTACCAGGTACTGAGGTGCTGCAGATGAAAAACACATTTAGAAATGTTACCAAACTTGATTTTGGATATGGTGACCCCTTGTGGTCACATTTGCTATTGGGTCGTGCCTTGAAAATTAGTGGCAGGTCTGTTTTAGAAAGAATTGCAGACAGTATGCTAAAAAAAAAAAAATGCTTTTATGAACCTTTTTGACGTTTCCGGGTTTCTCCGCGGCGGAAGTAATCATAGTTGAGTTAAGAGAAAAGTGAATGGGAGAATACCACAAATATATATTTTTTTGCATTCTTATTTGCTCAAATCGCAAAAGAAAAACTGCAAGATACTGTAGTGTTTTCATGACTTGAAAATAGAGAGAGACTGATAACGGCAGTCAGAAGAGCGAACGCTTTACCATCCGTCTCATAGACACTGCATTAGAAACACCCTCGCATTAGCGTAAACTTTTTTATTTTTTTATTTATTTAAATTTTTTGCAATTTGATACAAAAGTAATGTAATAGAAAGAAAGGTGTTATAAATGTACATACATTTAAAAAAAAAAATACAAATATAAAAAACTTTTAAGGATTAACGATGCTGATGACCGTTAAACGCGTCATCACTCTTTTGAAAAGGGTCTATGAGTGATTATGGTTTATTTTTATAATATTTAATAATTTTTTTTCTTACTTATATGATCGGTTTTTCATTATGGTTTGAATTTTAGCAATTTTAAGTCCATCAGTCATTTAATTTGCTTTTTAAACATTCCTATTTAGCTTATTTCATTTTTCATTTTGGTTATTCCGCTTCATAAACATTACAAATTTTCATTAAAACATTTTCTACCTTTTTCTAAATCTATTTCAGATTTATTTGAATTAGAATTTGTAATGGTTCAATATAGTTTCGATATATATATATATATACACACACAGTTTCAATTTCATTTTAGTTAATAATAACATCGTACCCTACTGGCTATTAGTGGCTAATACAAAAAATAACGGTTAAAATTGCAAAATAAAAGGAGAAAACACTGATCTTGTGTATTAAACAGTGAATCAAAATGATATACAGTAGTAGAAGTTCATAAACATGTACTAAGTCCGCATGATCAGTATGCTTTGTGTTAAAATATTGCCTGCATTCATTTTTACTGCATTAATATTAATAATACATGTAATTGTTTGATTTTAGGGATGTGGTTTACTTAAAGCAAACCATTTTGATACTGGGTTGCAATTTGATATCAGGGTCCAGGAGTAAAACCAGCTGATCTCCACATTGTCGCACAATCATTCCACCAAGACGATAAACAGGACAAACAAAACCATTTTAAAATGACCTTTAATTTGTTAAACTTCTACATAAAAACTGCCCAGTTTGACAGACATACAATTTTGGACTTTTACAATATGAATGAGTTGAATTGAACTGAAATAAAACTCAACTCGATGTCTACTATACTGGTTAGCGTTTGCAAAAAAAGTCACAAGCCTTTCACACTTGATTTGGCAGTTTTATGTTTATGAGGTCTTCCAAGGAAGGGATCCAGCAAGTTCAAAAGCACAATATACAGAAAAACACAGACATTTCAGCTCTGCAGTAGTGTTTCCTCATGAATGGATATGACAATATTCGTCACGTTCAGAACCTATTATTGAAGAGCAGCCCAAATCTATCCTGAATGAGGTAAATACTTGTGTTTAACATCAAAAATGAAATCAGAATGATATTGACAGGGTCCAAAATTAACAATTGACACTCTACCAACCATAATGCATTTCTTATGTGCTAACAAAATCCATTTGAAGTTTTTATTCAAAATACACGTTCGTTCCTAAGACAATGGAATTATTAAACTGTTTCCCCCCCATCATTGTATAAAGTACATGTGATTTTGATGCAAAAACATTTTTTTTTTACAATAAAAGAGAAATCTTAGTGTTAGGGTTACATAGTCAAGCATTTACTTGTCTTTGAATCACAAATAAATAACAATACCAGCACTTTTTTAGACTAAACCCATATATTATATCCTATTTGATAATAATTACTAACCAATAGGCATGTAAGCTTTTATTGACTCACCAAAGCCAGTTTTTTACGTGCTTGTGGTCTTGGTGATTGTTAATCTTGGACCCTGGATAGCAATCATTCAGAGCGACTCAAAAAAGAATCTAAAACAGTGTAAACAATTCAGAAAGAATAACTTAGGGGGGGATGTGTAGACACAAGACCATGCATATATTTCCAAAAGAAATCAAACACTCAAGAAGATAAAAGTAGAGAAAAAAAGAAACAAAAAAACAGGCACAAACACAATTCAAAAAGCATAAGTTCAACCGTCAGAAAGCGAAGGCTTGAACTTTATGGAGAATTGGACCCCCTAAGACTGGCACACACACAGAGACAGGGCAAGCATGCATGCGTCGAAACACAGCACCAGCTGAGGACCACCATCAACATCTACTGGACTGCACCACTACAGCTACACCAGACACAGCCACATCCACCGCGCCGAGAGAATGAGAGGAAAAGAGAGAGAAAGAGGCTATTCAGATACTTTTCTAAATGCCAATTTAGTTACATTTATTAATAGAGGACTTCTGGGATTTCACGAACTGATTCTGATGGGATCCAATTATACGATTAGGCAACATTTGGTTGCAGTCCTCTAATCTGAATGGCTAAGCGACATTTCAGAGACTTTTTCATGTTTCAGCAGGGATGTAATCGCCATGGACATTGATAATAATGGCTAAGGTGTCTCTTCAATATACAAGAGTAATGCTGCTCAGTTTGTTGCAATGATAAAAAAATAAAAAAAATCAACCGTTTAATATCCAATCAAAGCAGGCAAGCATTACTTTCATGTATACTGAATGAGAATTAAAGTATGATGCTTCAGTTTCATGGGTAAAGGCTAAAAATTTCATATCGTTTTATATATTTTGATTGGAACCTAAAGCAAGTAATATCCTGTGATCAAATTTTTCATGGCTGCATGTGGTGAGAAACACATTTTGCCACTTTAATTTAGCACACATTCACTACTGTGTGTATTTTAGAATGCAATTAGTTCAATATAGTTCAAATGAATTACAAAAAAGGTCTTTGTTCTTGTCCTTTTCCCTTAAATCCATTTAATCCTTTACTTTATTCATCCTGGAAAAAAAAGTTCATCCTTTGCATGGATGTGTCCTTGTTTCTTGACCAGAATACACTGCAAACAAAATGATCATTTCAGTCTTTCCACTTAAAAAATGTCCCATGCAATTTAATTTGTTTCTTGCAATTTCTAAGTGCTAATTCTTTTTTTAAATAAATCATACATATTTTTGTTTGCAATGAAAATTGAGGGACATTTTATCAACAATAATCAGCTTGCATGCTTACAAAGTTGGCTGAAAATGTACATTTATAACAAAGGTCTAGCAGGGGCGCCGTGGGATACATGGGCTAGTTAGGGTATTTGTCAAATAATATATTGTCCAGATTAGGTTAGAATTACCAAATTGACCAGTTTCTGGTAATAGTTGTATTGGGGGAAAATATTTAATTCAGATGTTTAATTTAATTTAGTTTCAGCCTGTCACAACCGGGCAGATGCAGAAAAACAGGAGACAAAGAGGAGAAAGAGAGAATTTGCCTGAGAGAAGAGGCAAAAGAAAAAGGGAGTTTGAGACAGCGAGAGAAGACGAGGTGAGAAAGAGAGCGAGAAGAGGAAGGGAGCAGCTGTGGCGTGTGTGTGCACATCGCAGGAGGAAAGTGTGAATGAGTGAGTGAGTGAGGTGACACTTCTTTCTTCTCTGGGAGGAAAGAGTAAGAGAACCAGAAAAGATGCTTACCGCTTCACCTGCCATAGAGAAACTATTCATCTACAACAGCAACTCACACAAAATGTAGGGGATGATTATGCATTCATCATCATGTTAATAATAATGACTAGATTTGCATTTCCTGATGGAAATACCAGTGCTTGCAAGGCAGCAAAAGTGTTAAGGTAAAATTATAGCTTGAAAAGAAATGATGCAGTATGAATATATTACAATGACATTCACTGTCTGTTTATTTTAACAACATTCAATTGTCAGTTGGGGTTTGTAAGATTTTTGAAATACATCTCATAAAACAGCAACAGTGTGAAATATTATTACAATTCAATATATATATTTTTTTATGTAATTTATTCATCGGGTGGCAAAGCTATATTTTCTGCATAATTTCTCCATCCTTCAGAAATCATCTAATATGGAGATTTGCTGAATATTTGTTTTTTTATGAAAACAATGGTTCAAAAGAAACTATAAACCATAAGAAATGTATATATATTTTTTACATTATTATTGTCATTACTGTCAGTTTTGATCAATTTAAAGCACAATTTGATGCTTGCTGTATAAAGTATTATTATATATTTTTTTAATCTTACTAACCCCAAACTTTTGAATAGTAGTGTATATAAGACAAAAAAGACAAGGTTTTTTATATAACCATCCCTGACTTGAACAGCGAATACATACAGGAATATACAATAGGAAAAAAACTTAATTGCACACTCTATGATCTAATATCTATGTGAAAACTGAGGCAGAAGCGGGATTTAAATACACTGCCGCCTTGCAAACACTGCGATAATAACTGAAAAACAATGCTAGCCTATGATGTATAAAACAAGTCCCATTTATCCCCCACATTTTTATAGTTTTCACAAAACCGAGTCTGCACTGACTAATGTCTTCATGAGAAACTCCTCTTGGCTCTGAAGCAAGCCAGGCAAGAACAAGACATGTACACGGCACTTACTCTGTGCCTCAGCGAACAAACCTAAAGGCTCGGCTCTGACGGCAAGCAGCTACGGCACAAGGCTAAATACTCTAGGTCCATACGAGAAGCAAGCTTTTGCAAATAATCAGCACGCTAGTCATGAAAAAATTCAGTTTGCCTTCTTATGGCAGACGAGAGGGTTCAGTGAAAGTGAAAGTGGTTGCGTTAAAAATGGAATATCCTTTCAGTTAGTCCCCCATTTGCCAGCTCTCTGACTACAGTTACAAGAGGAGGACGTTTCACGCAAGGACGCTTGCCCTGCCACTCCTGTGCCAGCCAAACACTTTTAGGGATCTGCAAAGAAAGGAACAGAAACAAAAAGCAAAAAAAAAAAGAAACAAATAAAAAGAAAAAAAATCACACAAAACATGTTAGAGATGTTTGTTGCACAAGAACTCCTGTACAATCGTTGATACACAGACAGCAATGGGTTAAAAACAGCGCAGCCCCGCTATGATGAAGTGGGAATTAAAGACAGGGACAGTAGAAAACCATACAAAAATTCTTCCTATGTTTAGCTCGCGACACTATTTAACAGCTGCTGATAAAGCTATGGACAAATGGCGAATCGGTTAAGCAGCGATAAATAGCCGGTATGTTTTTCTAGCATGCACGCAGAGTGGTATTCCTGCCGTAAGCATTGCCACGACCACCTGGAAAATTGTTATTTAACTTCACGTTAACTGTTAAGTTTCCCATGCTGGCCAGTGTTACGAATAACATGCATCTTTTCGATTATTGCTTTAATGCTCACTACACTGAAAGGCATCACGTTAACTATGGGTTCATGAGTATATCTTTGACTTATTTTTTTTAGCTAGCAGAAGTCTCACAGAGGCATGCATTAACTACTTAAGCTCTTCACATATAATGATTCGCGCTGAAATCGAATGCGATTCGCCTTCGGGGAAAGAAAAGAAAATCCTGTATAGATTCAGGACTTGAGGTACAAGGATGTACACCAAAGTAAACGTACCTGAGAAAATATTCTATTCCACCTCTCATGCAAAAGATTCTCTCAAATCTTAAAAAATTAGTCTAATTAAAAACACCAAGATTGCTACTTATTAAGGTCAAAACATTAGTAAGTAATAACTTTTTATTGCCAGAAGATTTGCTTTTGATATTTCTAATCATTCTTAATCTAAAAGTATTTGCTTGTAGATCATTAAAAATATGAGCGTGAGTATCTACATGTCTTGGCTGTAGCAGAAAACCACCATAATGCCAAGCTATAATGCTAAATATGAACATGATATGTTGGTAAAGCAGCCATTTCCATCAGATTTATCAAAATTACACAGCAGCTGTCTTTATTGCCTAATTGACTGTACCCTCATGGATGCAGAAAACACTGATAAGGTCAAAGGGAGACGGGACAGAGAAATGACACATAGCATCTTGAACTTGTAAAAACAGGAAGTGCGCTGCTGTCTGCTTCCTCTGTTCAATGAGAACATTTTCATGTATAGTTAAGACAGCGTTCACTAAAAACGCTTTCCGGGTGTTCAGTGATGTGGGATTATATGTATGTCATAGCACCTTTGGCATTCGTGTCCAAAAAGAGTTTGATGTAGGATGTGGGCACATATCCTTCCTCATCCTCGTTTTTGCGGACACGGGTCCAACCGTCACCCTTATCTTCCTCGATTACGTACAACATCTCGCTCTCGGCCATGGATATGGTACCTTCGTTCTGACCTACAGACACAAAAACAGGGAATGTGGGTTTCCAAAACAAGCATGCCAACTTCTAAAAATGACAATGAAATATAATTATGATTTAATTCCAACTTTCATTATTATATCAGCCTTGTCTAACAACCAATTTGACTCTGTGGTTTTTAGTCATTGTTAACACTTTACAATAAGGTTTTTTAGTTAACATTGCTTAACAACATTGGTAAACATGAACTAACAATGAACAATACTTCTACAACAGTTATTAATCTTAGTTCATTTCAGCATTTACTAATGCATTATTAAAATCACATGTTCTGTTTCTAACATTCATAAACAAAGCTGTTTTTTTTTTTACTTTATTTTTATGGCACATTTTGCAAGAACATTTTTTACATTAAATAGACATGGGAACATTACCATACAACAAGGGGGTATACTTACATTATACTGTATACAGTCAATGATTATTTAAATTACAATCCTCAATCCAATCAACTTCCAATATTTTAGAAATAGGTCCTTTTTAAGCCTCAAAATAAAAGTCAGTTGTTCCATATTGTATATTTTATACTTTGTCACGATATTCTTATTGATCGTTTGGAACATGTGGTGGGGCTGAGAGGGACGGTTTTAAAATGGTTCACCTCATATTTACAGGGGCGCTCATGTTCTGTCAGGGTTGGCGATTTTTCCTC
>JAUMHQ010000061.1:3669444-3683270 GCA_032361165.1 Enteromius paludinosus
CGCTATGTTAGAGCTCACATACAGTACTGTACAGTAATATTGATGTATCGAAACCGAACCGTTACCGTGGCCAGAAATCCGTGATCCAAACCGAACCGTGGGCTCACTGTACCGTTGCATCCCTAGTTACCTCCAACATCTAGCTTAATTTCACAATCCGTGACATTTTTTAATAGATCAAATCAAGTCCTGCTTATTTTCTTTTCATTTGATTAAGGGGTTGTCCAAGTACTCACACTTGCTGGAAGCGCCTCATTGTGTCAAGGATGTTGAACTGCTGCCAGCGTTTGGAAAAGTTGATCTTTCCATGGAGGTGGTCAGGATTCCCAAGATGCACAAACGTTAAGTCCTGGAGGATGAGACCTCTGTATTTTGTGGCACAATAGAGGAAAGAGTAATTAAAGATGAATATGACTTTTTACACGCGATACAAAACGTGCTTTACATTATCTGCTCTTACAGATACGGTATACATGGAGGCTCCACATCTGCCAAAGCTGCTCTGTACGCCCGGAAGGAAGAGGAACTGTCAATTAAAGTGCAATATTCCTCCAGACCCTGTGAAGATAACAGATATCAGTTACTGTGACGATCGACTGAGCACTACACTACAAAGACAGGTAGTGCTCTCTTGTTATTAGATTATATTACATTTCAAAATGCTCATAATATGATTTCAGTTACTTTCTTATGGATTACATAATTAGAGTAAACTATTTATAATTTCTTGATTCTCCCTAAATACATTTTCCTTTCTAAAAATCCCATCCAGCTGTGACTATATTCACAAAGACAGACAGACAGAAATAAATATTTTAAGGAATATGTTTTCTTTCTCTTTGCTTTTTGATATCAATATAGTATGTTTAATGGTAAGATTAAAACACGTTTAGTAAAAAGTAATTAGAATACATTACCTAAAGTGAGTACCCTAAATTACATTCCTAGCTACAGTTTTCATCATGTAATCTGTAATGGACTACAATTTGTAAGTAATCTGCCCAGATCTGGAGTATGTGATTTACCTCTGACGTTTGCTTCTGCCATTCCAGTCTTCTGATCGGCGCTGAATCCAGCGCTGATAATATTGCCAAGTACGAGTTGAAGTTATTGAGTTTTCTTAAGTGCTAAATTACAGAGAGACACAAGTTCAAGTTGTTGTTTTTTTTTAGATTAGATTCAGTTCGGAAGAATGAAATTAGTTTGTACCTTCATTATTTTGATAAACTTTAGAAGTAGTTTTTCCCGATCCTGGGCTTTCTCTTGCTGGATTATTAAAGACCGAACCCTAAAAAGAGAGATTAAAAATATTTAATGTACTGTATACTGATTAACATGTACATGCACTTAGAATTACATGCAATGAAATTATAGTATATAGGAAGTTTTTTTTTCACCACTTTTAATCGGCTGGAGCAATTAATTTTTAGAAGCACAAATGTGACCCTGGAGCACATAACCAGTCATAAGAGATCTATAAATAATCTTTCCATTAATGTGTGGTTTGTTAGTATAGGACAATATGTGGCAGAGGTACAACCTTTTGATTATTTGGAATATGAGGGTGCAAAAAAAAAAAAAAAAAAAAAAAACAGAGAAAAAAATTGCCTTAAAAGTTGTGCTAATTAAGTTCTTAGCATTGCATATTACTAATCAAACTTTGATATATTTGCAGAAGGAAACTTACAAAATATCTTCATGGTGTATGATCTTTTTGGATCATTTTGACCCGTACAGTGTATTTTTTGGCTTTTCTACAAATATACCTGTGCTACTTCTGACTGGTTTTGTGCTCCAGGGTCACAAATATACAAAATAGACAGGTAATATGGACCGGTTTTGTAAGACTAGTTTTCTGGCTATGCTGTGGCTCCCTGACGTTTCTTTCAGGGGTGGACTTACCCATTAGGCAAAGGTAGGCAACTGCCTTGGGCCACCAAAACGCTTTTCACAAGATGCCCATTAAGCACGGACACGCAAATGGTAACAGTGTTTATTACCAGGACCGTTAGTGTGTCAGAGTTGAACGTGCTTCGTCTGTATCCTGCTTGTAGCAAACGAAAATATTATGTATCTGATACTGACTGCCGCACAACGCGAGGTCTCTCGATCTTTCCCGCTGCGCACCTCTCTTTGCATCTTCTCTGTTCACTGAAAAACTCAGACAAGTTGCTTCTCTAAGGCCCCGTTTACACTAGGTGCGTTTTCGTTTCAAAAAGCATAACTTTACACGCCTATCCGGCGTTTTCCACCCTCAAAAACGGACACCTGAAAACGCTGCAGACCCTGTTTTAGTTTGAAAACTCCGGGGAAGGATTAACTCCAGGATCAAACGAGGATCGTTTTTATTCTAAACTCCGTTTTAAAACGATATCGGAGCACGATAAAGTTAGTTTTAGATTTGATATTCGCCTAGGCTGCTTTAGGGAGCGTCTGCAAATTTACATCTCAGTACTAAACGAAGCACAAATTTCTACTAATTGCGCCTAATTTCACATGCAAGCACCGCTGTTGTCATTATCATACAGTGTGTGTAGACTGTTTGATTTTATCAGACGATGACTCAATCACTGTTCTGTTACTATTTCATATTCATCCCTTTTTATGACAACAGAAACACTAAGGTATGTCAATAAAAACACTTCAGAACACAGTATGGACACATTAGGCTATGTGTAGCCTAAACAGGTTTGTGTCAGTAATATAATAATGTATACTTCTGCCTACTTCTAGTATCTCAACTGTAAATCAATTGCTATTCCGTGGTCTACAGCATGAAATAATAAAATGTAAATGTTAATGATAGAATTATAATACGTATATGAAAACTATACAAACACTGGACGGAACTATGGGGCACCAATGTGCAGCAGCAACTTTGACAACAAAAAAGGAACCTCAAGGTTGACTGCAGTAAATGTGTGCAAATGTAGGGCCCCATTCCTATATTTGCCTGAGGCCCCAAATTCACTAAATACACCCCTGGTTTCTTTTCTTAAACACTAACCCCCAGTTTCACAGACAAGGCTTAAGCTGGTCCCAGACTAAATTGCATGTTTGAGCTGTCTCAGATGAAAATATCTTGCTCTGACATATCTTAAAACATGTCAGTGTCATTGTTCTGTGTTAAGATGCACACCTGTAATAATTTCTTAGAAGGCATTTTTGAAAAAGTAGCTTAAATGTCTTAATTTAACTAATGCCTAGTCCTGGCTTAAGCTAAGCCCCGTTTGTGAAACCGGGCTTAACATTTTTACACCAGCTTGAGAATCAGGGAATCATACCAGTATGACATGTTGTTAAAGTGCTCTGTGAACTGGGTCAGATTGGGGCTCTTTTCCTCGTTCTGTTCCTTTGCCCAAAGTAACACCTCTGGGATCTGCAGAAAGACAGGAAAAATGTGTTGGACAATCTTGAATCTTTTAAGATAGAAAGCATAAAGAATGGTCTTAGAGGAGTCTTACCTCTATCTTATAAAACAGCTCAGCATCGAGGAGAGTCAGCTGGTCTGCGATCTCATGGCTACGGAAATCATGCAGAGTGCCGGGCCTGTTAACAAAGTCAAAATCAGCTCAATTCACTTTTAATGATCATTTTTTTAAAAAGACAGGTGTTTTTGGTGGGCATTACCTGGCGGCCACACCTCGTGCAGCCAACGTTTTGAGGGAATTAGTGTACTGCAGCAGTTTCTTCTGCTGGACTTTATCTAGGATGTTCTTGCGCAGAACTCGGGCCAGGGTGAGCTCACCGTTACACAACAGATTGAAGACAAGCTCCATGAGCTGCTTCAGGATGTCTTCTGTCAGCTCCACCAAACTGATGACATAAATAAGAGTTCATGTTCAAATAAGCTTCACAAACAAGTCACTTCCAGGTTTCACTTATGAAACAGTAAACAATTACTTGGCGCAATTATTCGTAGGCGTTTTGCAGAACAATATTTAAAATGTTATTTACATCTGCTACATTTTTGCGGGAAATGTTTACATTTATGTTGTTTCTTGTGTCATCACATGAGCCTACGAGTAAATAGTGTAGATAAATAAGCGCCTTCTGTTTGAGCTGTAGTCTTGTATGTGGCCAGATTGTTAACGTTATGTCAGAACAGCATATCATCAAGGAATTCCAGCTCACCAAAGCTCATCCACAACGCGCACCAGCACGAAGAAGGTGTTTTTACTAGCTCGCTGTTTGATAACATCAGAGCTGAGAGAAAATCTGGTATATGTGTTCAGAGTTAAGGGAGAAAAGAAGCTTGGCATGTAAAAAGGTTAGCAATGCAAAGATTTCTAAAGAGCCTTCTGCACCCTCAGAAAGGATATCTATAGCGGAGCTTTTTAATGAGGTCCTCTGGGGTTAGAAACGTTCGGTATGTGGTCAAAAAAGCTTCACAGTATAACACTCGATCTACAAAAGAGAACATAAGATGCATTTATTTAATCATGATTATAAGGTAAGATTCAATCATGAGAACTAGAAATAAAATAACACCACTGTTCAAAATTTGGGGTCAGGAAACACTAACATTGTAAAAAATGATTACATTTTTATATATTTTAAAATGTCATTTATTCCTGTGATGGCAGTCCTGTCTTCAGTGCCACATGATCCTTCAGAAATCATTCTGATATGATGACCGTGGACCGAGGAAACCATGATACAGTACATTACATAAACATTTTATAAACAATGTAAAAAGGCTCATTTAAATGCATCCTAAAAAGTATTCATTTTTTAAGCATTTTTTACTGACCTCAAACTTTTGAACGGTAGTTCAATTTGAATCCCAGAGTTTGTTTAATGCAAGTGCTATTAAATTAATAAATATTTAACACAAAATAATAGACTCCTTGAGATCAGAAGGGATTATTGTTACCTTTGCGATCTGTTTCGGTGGCATGAACTAATAAAATATCTCCCGATCCAGCTCTGACATCAGGGCCGTCGTCGTTCTGAGAAAACACAGATTAGGATTATATGGTTTTTGACGAGCGGGTCAAAGTTAAGAGCTTTTCGTGTAATCACCTCCTAAATATAGCTTCTCAGGGGCATGTGCAAAATAATATTTTCAAAATCTACTAACTAAACATCCAGTTGGTCCTCAGGAAGCACTATACACTTAGGACCAGCTGAACCCCAACACATGTTGACATGTCAGGATGTTTCATGTTTTTGTTTACGAAAGAAGAATGGAACAGGAAGCAGCTTGTCTGCTCACTAGAGTTATATTTCCTGTCTAATTGTAGAGTAGAGTATAACTGGTCCGCTTATTAACTCTCTTATATATTCATTAAGCGGAGATGCTCTCTGCAGTAGGTCTGACCTTGCAGTGTGAACAGCAGTGTCTTTAATTCACAGGCAGAGGGCAGCAGAGATCATACTAGCTCTCAGATCATCATTGCAACCAATGCAAATCAACTTGTGAAATTTCTGTTTCTCCTAAGTTTTACCTCTTGCTTTAGTGTTAACCGAGACACTATCTCGTCGTGGTCTATCAGGTAGAGCTCATCCACTTCCTCTGAGGTCAACTCTGAGTCCACACACTTCTGCTTCCAGCTGTGAATGAGAGGGTAGTTTATCAAAAGTACAAAAAAGGGCCTTTTCCGGAGGGAGAAAATGAACAGCATATCATAATTTCTGTGGTGTTTCTTTAAAGCAAGGAATGTTACCCTTCTCTGTCTGCTGGATCTTTGCTGTGTTCTGAAGCCGAGTCCTGGAGCAAGTCCTCAGGACCACAAGAAGAGTCCTGGCAAAGACAGAAAACACTATCAGGACCATCATTCCTTTCAGAAACAAATGGGGGTGAAAAAGAGACGTTTCTGGCAAAACGCTTCACAGTAACAGAACAGCAGGATTTTACATTTAAATCAAATGCAAAATTAAGGGAAGAGCACAAGGTGATTTGGGGCATATTGATAACACATTACAATTTAGTAAGGCCACTGAATAACCACATACACTACTGTGAAAAAGTTTGAGGTCAGTAAATGTTTTACCGAGGCTACATTCATTTGATCAAAAAACACAGTAAAAGCAGTTACGTTGTGAAATAATTGCACAATAATGTAATAAGTGCCCCTATTATGAATGTTTTGTAAATGACCCTTCATGCAGTGTGTAACACAGGTTCAAGTGAATGAAAACAACCTGCAAAGTTTTGAACTGGAAAGTTATTGCTTGTCAAATGAAAGAGACTACTCTGAATCACTGAACCACTGAGTCATTTTTAAAACGAGTCCCAAGCTTTCATGTTTACATGAAAACGAAACATTAGCATATTGCCCGCACACTCGTTGAGCTTTCCCAGCTGGAAATGAAAATGCAATTAAATTTTTTGCCACCAAGTGTCACTTTCGGGGCGTTAAAAATAAATAAAAAAATACTGCTTTAAACGAAACTGACCAATCACCAAAGGGGTTTGGAAAAGTAAGGTAAGAAAATGAAAGTGTTTTTTGACATTGCATGCATGTCAACCTATTGTTCGGGACTAAAACCAAAATATAAACCTTTTATAACCCATAATAGGGACACTTTAAAATAAATAAGTAAATTATTCCTAAGATGGTACAGATGCCAGCAGTCTTAAATGTCACATGATCCTTGGTGCTCAAGAAACATTATCATCAGTTTTGCTTAATGTTTCATTGGAAATCGTGATACATATTTTCAGCAGTATTTCATTAAAAAAATACAATTATTGTTTAAAAATGACTGACCCCAACCTTTTAAACTGTAGTATATGTATCAGCTTCACAGAAAGTGCCTCAATACCCATCACATGCATTAATTAGTGATTTTCGATGATGATGATCACCAACATAAGGGTTAGATAAATCATTTGTGTTAAGCTGTTAATTAATAATCAAACACAAAGCATCACTAAGATGAATATGCTTATGTAACTTCACATCACAGTTTTTGTCTATACATAGTAAATATGCATATACACGAGGGATGCAACGGTACAGTGAGCCCACGGTTCGGTTTGGATCACGGTTTTCTGGCCACGGTAACGGTTCAGTTTCGATACATCATTATTACTGTACAGTACAGTACTGTATGTGAGCTCTAACATAGCGGGAGGTCATTTGCCCTTTCTATTTCAAGTTATCAAGGTACAGAGACAATATTAAATGTAAAAAAGGTACAGATGCTGAAATGTTAACCTATGCAGCCTGAGCCAGAAACAGAATTGATTCGTTCGTCATAGAGTCGTTCGTTCATCACGTGACAGCCCCATGAGCTTAACCTATGCAGCCTGAGCTGTGCGCGACTGAACGAATCACTCACGAGACGACTCGTTCTTCCCGAGTCACATTAAAGATTCGTTCAAGAACGACCCATCACTAGTGTTGAGAAGTTCTGACCATCGCCTGTTTGTCTATGTGCTTAATACACAGAAAATGCCCATTTTAATTCAAATGAAAGTTGCCTCAAATAGGATACGGAAATATCGCGGCTCACGTGGGTGTGCCGAACTGAACAGGGCGAACAGAGCAGTTCGATAAACCACCGAAAACCGTTGCATCTCTAATATACACTGTAGTAGATCATTACATACACGTATGCAAACATTATAATACTAGATTCATTGTTTCACCAAATAACCTCTTTTTTTTAGTCATGCCATATTTTAAAGCTAGTGTCAAATAAAATTTTGCTGAAATGTAATGTTAGCATGACTTTGTAACAGTATACCACAAAGGGACGAATCAGATGATCTGTTCAAGGGTTTTAATAATTACTGCTGCAACTGCAGGTTTTATATTTTGGAAAGCACACAATCATCAAATCAACAATTCCTCTTTTCAGTTCTCGAATCCTGTCAGAGCAACTCGATTTCACAACAATGTCTGCTCGCACACAGGCATTGAAAATCTACAGGCCTCAAGTAGTTCTTCTGGTCACAACTGCATGCAAAATCCTGCACAAAAATACACACTTGACAAACGTCCAACAATACAGAGCAGGATTTTTAACCAATTTTACTGTGGACTGGGCCACCCAGCAAGGCATGGCAAAATCTCTTATGCAACAATACTGAGTCATGGCTGCTTGCGTCAAAGGCTCAGATTAGCATGCAAGAGATTTCTTGTTTGGCGTTTTTCGGGGCACTTCATAAAGTGTCTTGATGGCGGGCGTTTAGTAAGATTTGCAATTAACCAGTCGCATGATGCAAAGCCAAGCATTACAGTGACAAACAGCACAAGCGCAGCATGTCATGCCGACATGCTGTTACTTACTCCATTGGAGAGAGTCACATCTCCATTGGCCTGGTTGGATGAATACAGATTGACATATTCACCCTCCCCACCTTCATCATTAGCACTTTCGCTCTACAGGAAAACAAGAGGGAGGACAGCACAAGCGTTGACAGGTGTCAGAGTAAAGGTGTGGGTTGGAAGCTGATGCCCAAGATGAAGAAATAAACTGGCAGAAGTAATCTATTGCACTGGTGGGCCCTGAACTCAAAGGACATTTGGTAGCAAAGCAAGATAAAGCACGACCAGGCTCTGGAAACTTGGCACGAAGTTGTGCACTACAGTGATTTTACTACACGAAGCTGTATTGCGTTAAAAGTAACTTCCTAAAACACTGTTAATTGTGGTGAAAATCAATGTAATGAAAGGCCTCAGGTGACTCACTGCTCAACTGCAGCAGAGGAAATACAATAAAGGACATCAAATGGTCAATACATGATTACATTCACTCATAACTATCACAATAAACAATTCCTTTGCCAAATAAGATTGTTAACAGTCTCTAAACTGGAAGCAAGCATCATTTATCTGTAATTAAACTTTATTGCTTCCATTCTAATCAACAAAGCCGTCTACGTTATGAGTGTATTGACGTCAGACTCTTGAGCAGACAGCTTCATTGATTTCAATGTGAGCAGCAGCATTAAGCCGTGTGCTTCCAGTGCAGACTAATGTAAAAGGAAGAAACTGTTTTCAATGGGTTTTTATTACATTTAATTCAGTCCAAGTCCAAGTTAATTATTGTTGTATGAATGTACGATTTATATTTTTGCTTTGATATGGGGAATTTTTATGAGGAAAAAAAATATACATTTTTCATATTATGTTATGCATTTTATGCAGGCTTTGCAACCTTTGCATCTATCATGGGTTTCATCTTAAATTTTACCATATGTCATTATGACATTTTTGTCGGTTTTTCACATATCACATTTCTGTAAGGCGCTTTGAGCTGCATTTCTCATGTAAAAATGACTTTTTTTTTAGTTTATTGTTTTATTACAAATTGTTGTATTTTGTGTATTACATGAAAATGTTCCAATTATGATATTATATAATCTGATTATAATTAAATAATAGATAAAAAAGATTATAATACATATAATAATAATAATAATAAACCAACAAAAAAAACTATTATAACTGTCATTAAAAAATATAGACATTAAATCTCAAAGCTGATCCACTGAAGTACTGCCTTATATATATATATATGAAGAAATGGCAAAGTACCAGCCACTAACCCTGAGACGGGTCCTATTTTTAGTAGTCCTTTCCCAATAAGACATATCGAAAACAGTTCCCTGTGATTTAGTCAGACGATACAGCTCTGCAGACATAAGATCATAACAGGCAGCTCAGTCACCTAACAGCGGGGAGCCCGAAGAGTCCCTGCAGGATGATGCATGTTTAACCCGAGCCTTTCAGCAGGTCACAGTTGCAGGACCCCTGTGTGGTACATGCTTTTGACTCTTTAGATCTGCGTCACTAAAAGACTAGAGGAGCGTGCGAAAAAAAAAAAAAAAAAAAAAAATGAATCACTGAACCCTAATGAGGCAGCCCCGCTGTTAATTGAGGTTGTGAACTATTCACTGCCTACAGGCTACAGCACCTGTGATTCATGTGAGCTATTATGAACATGTTTCCTCTTGTAGCCGCTGGCACACACACCTACACAGAGTCAATAATTAGACACTCAGCAGTGTTTGCATGTTTGTGCTACTTCTCAGCATGTGAAGACAAATTGAAAAACTACAGAATCGTAATTGCGATGTTTGGAATGCTGCACCATAGTATTAAAGGAAAGACAATTTTCCTGAAAGATGGAAAAGTTGTTTCCCCATCAAAATAGATTAGAAAAAACAAAGCATGTCATCACTCGCTCCTCTGCAATGAATGGGTGCCGTCAGAATGAGAGCCCAAACACGAAACTGGTGTCATGTGTATCGTTGTGATTATTATCAGCTGTCTGGGCTCTCTTCTGACAGCACCCACTCAATGCAGAGAAGCATACTGTAATGCTGAATTTCTCCAAATTTGTTTTGTTAAAGAAACAAACCCGTCTAAATTATGGATGGCCTGAAAGTAAAAAAGCAAAATGCAGAATATTTTCATTTTTGGGTGAACAATTATTCTAAACCTCTAAACAGGCAAGCACTGCTGTTAAATTACGCTTTAAATTAGATTTACATTTATTCATTTAGCAGACGCTTTCATCCAAAGCGACTTACAGGTGGGGAAAAAAACAACAAGCAATTAGTCATACAGAGGCAAAAACAACTTAGGAAGTGCTCATAATACAGTAAAACAAGCAATGGTGCAGGCTAGAAAGGGACAGAAAGAGTAGGGTTAAGGGTTTTTTAATGTCAAATAGTGTTGAAAGAGATGGGTTTTCAGAAGTCGTTTGAAGGTTGTAAGGGAGTTGGCATTTCGGATAGTGATGGGATAGATATTAACATATTAATTTTATTAGTCCAAAAAGATGAGAAAAATGCGTTAGAGACCAGCAAAAGGCAAGCGGGACTCACCGTAGGGACAGGCAGGGAGTCCTGGCGGTTCAGAGAAGAGTTAGATGCGGAAAGGCTGAGAGCGGTTTCTGTCTCACCAGGGCCAGGCCCAGACACACACTGCTGCAGCTGACATGACAGAGAGGAGGAAGAGGAGGAGGAAGGAGACGCAGAATGTGAGGAAGCCTAGGAGCGAAGAGAAGAGCAGAGGAAGGAAGAGAAAAAAGCCAGAGATTGATGCACAGTGTAGATTACTAAGCAGATGTGAGCTGAATAGAGAAATAGAAATAGTAGATGACATATTAAATGTGACGCAAACGAAACGTTTGTGAAAATTAGACATGACCTAAGACCTATTTGAATGCTATTTTTTCATCACGTCAAGTTGAATATGACGTTTATTCAGACTGAAGTGCACAGTGCAGCAGGAAAGAACAACGTTAAGTGAATGAATTGTGTGAAATGTTGTGAGACAAAGGTTTCTGTTTTTTGGCCTGGTAACTGCTTGTGCTTGCTAGTCAGAAACAGGAAAATCGCTAAAACTAAAAACACTAACAAATGGCTAAGCTTGCGGGTAATCTAGCTACTAGCACATACGGTTATTTACACCTGAGCTTAAAACTAGGTAACACACCTCAGTGAATCCTTCTGCTCAGTCACGTGGAATGGGGGAGAAAACAGTGGAAAGCAAGTCAAATGAAATGAGGAAGATGGGTTAGCAAGACAAGAATGAACACAAAAGCAAGAACAGTGCAAAGCATTGAAACAGCTGCCTGTTTCATTCATTACATGTAAAAATGTCTCATTCTTAAAAATAACCAAGAACCATGTGAAAATAAACAGCAGTTGCTATTTTTTAACATTTGGATGCCACAAAATGTGCAGATGGCAGGTGCTACACGCAGCCACAGATAGCACAAAATTTAAAAGGATGCTACCACATTTACTTTTGTTTGAGCTGTTTCTCATAGGCTTTAGTTGAATGAACATCAGACGTGTTCACACAACACACAATGAGATAATGGATGATGCAAGATGAAGACGTACTTTTCCTTGTATAATATTACCACCACTTGCCCAAAGCAACATTTGAACTTCAGTAACACCAACAGAGGATGAATGCTTTGCTTCTCTACGGGAAATGTAATACAGCTACCATTATGATTAATGGTGACTCTGAGTAGGATGAAAAACATTGCATCAACATTTAGGGAGGGTGAGAATCAGACCGAAAGTGTGTACAGCGTGTGTGGGCGTAGCACTGATGGCTGTGATCTAGCTCTCACCAGTTGTCTCTGTTTGGGTGGCAGCGCTGGGGGAGGGAGGGTCTCGTCGCTGCTGCTGAAGGAGTCGCTGAGACCGTACACTTCCTGAAAACGCTTCCTATTGCGCTGCTCGTATATGCTTTCGCTCTGAGGTGTCTGGTAGAAAACGGAAGGCAGTGGCTCAGAATAGTCCTCCATAAACTGCATGTACTTCAGAACTGTGGGTAAACAAGGTAAAAAGTAAATAGGTTAAATGAAGACACGGGCAGACAGGTGGTGAAAACTAGCACACTCATAGACAGGGTAAAGGTTATGATGCCAAGAGGCTGTGAGACTGTGAATTTAGCATATTAAAAAAATAATTTAATGATATTCTCATTTTGTGTGCAAAATGAACCTGTATGAAAAAGCTAGCTTATAAATGTATTAGTTTCAAATGCCTAGTAATTGTTATAATTTCATAATACGTTTTAATTAATTAAATTTACAATTAATTCACAATAATTAAAAAATATAAAAATAAACCATTATGTAAAAATATTATTGTAATACTTCATAAATCGACACAAGAGAGACATCTGCAAGCATCTTTGCCTGTATTTTTCAATTCACCCCATCCCACAAACTGAACACATCTGCACTGCTCTGTAATTGTGAGTTAATACAATTTAAAAGAGAAAAACAGTTCAGCATCCTCTGTGTGGCCCCACATAAACTACACTATTCTATCAAACCACACAAATTACAATATGATTCAATCGGCCCTCCCTCCAAACAAGAGTCTTTCAGCAAGAGCTCATTTCCTGCCAGCTTGGGTGAGGCCTTGAACTGTATTCAGTCAGAGATTTCTCCAACAAAGGCATTATTCCATCTGACCTCACACTGAAGCTGACATCACTGTTTCTCAACCCCTTCCCAACACTGAGGGGCTTTACAGAGAAAAACTGGCTTTGCCATACTGCGTCATACCTCGCACACATTACACGAGGAATTAAGTGAACTGTGCAAACAGCTTACTGTGAAGACAAACAGAAATGCCAGGGCTTAAACGCCTTGGTCATAATACTTAAAGATTAAATTCTGCTTTTAAAGTTGGCATGAAATTAAAATTTACCCTAAATGCATTTTATTGATCTTATTGTGAACCGTTCTTTTTTCGACTCAATAATGTTTAAATCAAAATGCCATAACTTGATCTTGACATGAATGAATTCTCTTTGGTGGTAGGTGCCAGACTTCTACAATAATTTTGTCAAACCCCTTTAACTGCAAGTTTGCATTCAATCAACATCCACTGGAAAGAACCAAGTCCCTGCCCCACAGTTCTTTATTTTTCAATTATCCGCTTTACTTCAATGTGTATCACAAAATAGGTGGAAATACCTTAAAATTCTTCCGCAATTCAAATATTTACATACCAAAACTGGCCTTTACTTAAAACTATTTGTAGTTTTTTTTAACTCAGGTAATTTTCTAACTATTCCTTAAGACAAACAAAGCTTTTATGGGTTTGGAACGACATGGAGGCAAGTGATTAATAACAAAAACTCATTTTGGGATCAAGTAACCCTTTAAAATAAATATTAACATTGACATGCATTGATGTGGACACTAATTTAGTCACATAGTTCTTGCTGTGAATGGGTCTTAGCTAGGGCTGTAACGATACACCAAACCCACGATTCGTTTCGTATCTCGATTTTTTTTCGTGGGGGAGTGGGAGAAAAAAAAGATTTTTAAAACAATTTGCGCCCGGCTTGGTAATAGATAACGGGGCTCGAGCACACTGAGTA
>JAUMHQ010000061.1:3769388-3821997 GCA_032361165.1 Enteromius paludinosus
TTATTTTTATTTATATATATATATATATATATATATATATATATATATATTAGTGCTGTCAAGCAATTAATTAAGCAATTAAATTTTTTTCTTTACATAATATATGCTAAAGAAGCCAGGGAGCCGAAATGTTTATTTCATTATTTTCGTAAGTCCAGCACGTTTTTAACATGCATTCAATTGAAACGCATTAGTTTAAAAAAACGTGCTGGAATTACGAAAATAATGAAATAAACATGCCCCTGCAAGGAATAAATAGATTAAATTAAATTAAATTACGTGACTAAATCACAAACTGCCGTGAGACTGGGTTGGTATTTCATGTTATATACACTCACCTAAAGGATTATTAGGAACACCTGTTTAATTTCTCATTATCTAATTATCTAATTATCTAATCAACCAATCACATGGCAGTTGCTTCAATGCATTAAGGGGTGTGGTCCTGATCAAGACAATCTACTGAACTCTAAACTGAATGTCAGAATGGGAAAGAAAGGTGATTTAAGCAATTTTGAGCGTGGCATGGTTGTTGGTGTCAAACGGGCCGGTCTGAGTATTTCACAATCTGCTCAGTTACTGGGATTTTCACTTACAACCATTTCTAGGGTATACAAAGAATTGTGTGAAAAGGGAAAAACATCCAGTATGCGGCGGTCCTGTGGACGAATATGCCTTGTTGATGCTAGAGGTCAGAGGAGAATGGGCCGACTGATTCAAGCTGATAGAAGAGCAACTTTGACTGAAATAACCACTTGTTACAACCGAGGTATGCAGCAAAGCATTAGTGAAGCCACAACACGCACAACCTTTAGGGGGATGGGCTACAACAGCAGAAGACCCCACCGGGTACCATTGATCTCCACTACAAATAGGAAAAAGAGGCTACAATTTGCATGAGATCACCAAAATTGGACAGTTGAAGACTGGAAAAATGTCGCCTGGTCTGATGAGTCTGGATTTCTGTTGAGACATTCAAATGGTAGAGTGAGAAGTTGGCATAAACAGAGTGAGAACATGGATCCATCATGCCTTGTTACCATTTTGCAGGCTGGTGGTGGTGGTGTAATGGTGTGGGGGATGTTTTCTTGGCACACTTTAGGCCCCTTTGTGCCAATTGGGCATTGTTTAAATGCCACGGGCTACCTGAGCATTGTTACTGACCATGTCCATCCCTTTATGACCACCATGTAACCATCCTCTGATGGCTACTTCCAGCAGGATAATGCACCATGTCACAAAGCTCGAATCATTTCAAATTGGTTTCTTGAACATGACAATGAGTTCACTGTACTGAAATGGCCCCCACAGTCACCAGATCTCAACCCAATAGAGCATGGGATGTGGTGGAACGGGAGCTTCGTGCCCTGGATGTGCATCCCACAAATCTCCATCAACTGCAAGATGCTATCCAATCAATATGGGCCAACATTTCTAAAGAATGCTTTCAGCACCTTGTTGAGTCAATGCCACATAGAATTAAGGCAGTTCTGAAGGAGAAAGGGGGTCAAACACCGTATTAGTATGGTGTTCCTAATAATCCTTTAGGTGAGTGTATATTTATGTGTGCAGACCACATCATTTTCTTTTTAAAAATTAGCAATTGGAATTGACAGATTTTTTTTTTTTTTGTATATAGGCAACAATGGTAAAAAATAATTAATGTAAAAGATGTATAATACTATATTACAGAATGAACAAAAATAAACAATACATATGCTAAAAAAAAAGTACATGTGGGCAGACCACATAAAAAAAGACTAGCAATTTTGCCTCCATATATCAAACGTGCAGGAAAAAAAGTTGTGAATGATTTTGAATTCTACATATTTTTTCAATTAATTTTTTTATTTTGTAATTTGTATCAGGGCACAAGCACAACAGGTTTATTTTCATTTAACAAGGCATACAAAGCATATATTTGATATAGTGAGTCTGGCACTCTGTTAAGCCTGTTGAACTGTGTTTACAATCAGCGTCCTTTTTTTCTTCACATTGAAAGCGAGTTAATTGATCCACGTAAGCCCTCTAGATTTGGCAACTTCTCTTTCTTTGGAGAAGCTTTCCGGCTCATTAAAGATTTAGAGGAAATTTCAGTCACTCAGCGCCCACAGGAGATGCCGTTGCATTTTTACTCAGCGCCTTGCTTTTTTTTCTTTCCTTCTCTTGCATGATGTTAGCTACCGCTGGAAGCTCTGGTTGTATGTAGCACTAGCTAATGAGGGAGAGAGAGAGTATAAAGGATGGGGAGGGAGGAAGGATCTCAGCTTAGCTAAGCAAAAAGATGACCCATTGCTGCATACAGCACACGTCTGAACATAGACCGAGATTCAAAGCCTCCATTGTGTATCATTCTCCTCACGTATACTATTTGAATGAAATCCCTCTCTTTAGTCGTTCAGCCAAACGAGGAATAATCCTATTGGCCGGTTTTAGCAACACATTAACAGCCAGGACTAAATATAGCAGGTAGAGTAACTGCACACTCTCGCAGTGCACTATGGGAAAACCTAAACATTTGGTCCAGATTTTTTCTCTAACCGCGTCTGGAAAACATCACTCCTACAGTTAGACAATGAATTGTCTGTTTGTCACAGAAACATCCTTGTAGCTGTTTAGTTTTTGCCATTTCTCATGAATTTTCCATGAATCCAACGCGCATCCTCCCCCATCCTGGACTCCCAAAGGGGGTCGAGTTTGTCCCCATGTGTCCACATGCAATAATCCCCCATCAGCCTGTTTTCATGCCGCCTCAGGTCTTGGGGATTCTTCAAATCTTCATGTAGTAATTTGCATTCCTCATATTGCATTAGTTGTTTCAAAAACAGCATGCTCTTTCTTGTATTGTTTACACAATAAAGCCCAGTCCTTTTTGACTGCATCAAAAAAACACTATTTCTCCAAATTGAATACATCTCACTCATATACACCAGTAATCACACTGAAAAGACACTTTTTGGCACAGACTAAAGACCGATTCGTTTGATTGGTGTGCATGCAGTTTTTTTCTGAAAGTGGTTTTAGAGGTGGTTGACGTAAACTGCAGTACTGTATTTTATGATAAGGAATAAGGAAACCGTTATTGATCAGGTATAATTCGCATCTTTACAAATGCTCAATCACACTTATCAACTGTAATGCGTTTCTCAAAGCTGCCTGTCTCTAAATAAATTGCCTTCTGCAAGCAGCTCGCGTTCAGTTGCAATGTGCTCTGCAGAAGACAGATGACAGAAGTGCTGTTCTGTGTGTAGTTTTGATAGTAAATCCATAGGGGCAAGTACTTTAAACAGAAAGAGTCCTTTTGTTTTCATTTTATGAATCTGGTCATTTTGTTTACATCTTGCAACTTTTAGAATTTTTTCCATTGATTAATTAGTTTCGGGTTATAAAATAGGTATTGCGAAAATAGCAATCATTAGAATACTTCAATTGTAAGTTTTGAACTAACAATTTAGACTTTTTTTTTGGCAGTGAATTTGATTGACAGGCTAAATGACCAATCATAACGCAGAATCTGCCATTTTTGTCTTACAAACCAGGGGTGCGTTTCCCAGAAACATGGTTAGCCTACTATGGTCGCAAGTTCCGTCGTTACCAGCGTAGTTGAACGATTTGGTGTTTCCCGAAAGCATAGTTCAACGTCACAAACGTACGTGGCTGGAACTACAGCTTTGGACCTGTGGTTAGAAGCATAGGTTCTTGTTAGTAAGATAAATGGGCTTTAATAAATATGATGTAAGTGGGAAACCATGATGATTCAAAGATCAAATAAAGCAAAATGACAGTGAACAAAAATTACTCAATAGGTGTCACGTTCAATACAGCAGCATCTTGGAGATCTCTAATCAGTTTAATAGCATAAGTCATTCCTCCACGTCATTAACAATGGCCCTATGTTGTTGAACTAATGTGGATCAAACGATGGAGATTCAACCGTGTTCGGGAAACAGTCGTGGCTAGCTAGTTAATTTCCAAAACAATGCATCGTACTATGGTGGTTAATCAGCAAGTTTCATCGTTGTTCGAGAAACGCACCCCTGATGAGTAAAGTCTTTTTTGGACAAAATGTTGTGTATTGACGTCTTTCCATGGTTGACACAAAATACTTTCTGTCATTTCATTCTATCAGCTATTAACTTAAAGTGGAAGAAATGCTGCTTAAATTGAGTTAATCCAGTGATCTGTCTTAAAGAGCCACAAAATGGCATTTATTGTCTGCGTTTCTTTAAAAAAATTACAAAAACCTGAGACTTATAGCAAAACTAACTTGTTGTGTCTTGTCTGTCGGCGTTGTCAGTTTTCTATTTTTCTAATTATGTGGCAGAAATAAACTTTTATAATGTTAAATAATAAAAGGCTCTCAGCTAATTCTGCTTGTTGTGCTCCTCTCTCTCTATTTTTCTCTTATTATACACAGATGCTTATGCATTTAAAGGTCTTTGTGCTGTTTAGGATAAGCATGGAGTTGGGGTACTAGAAAGAAGGTTCACTGAGTTCGGCCTGCGGTGGCCCGTCTGGACCCAGATGTGTGACAGAGACGCATCTCTATGTTCAAGACTCTTCCTATGGGCTTATGCATGCCTCAGTGAAAGGGGGACAGAGAATATTCTGGCAGCCCTGAAATAATGTCTAGCACATAGAAATCAAACTCTCATTCAGTGATCATACAGAGCAAGAAAACAGTCTGAAAACACATCTAAAACGCATTTGAAAAGCCCTCCAAATCCATTAAACTTCAGAAACAGTACTAAGTTGACTAAATAGGCTAAAAATGGTTTGATAATATATTTGCATATTAAAGCCCTGTTCTGGCACTCTCTGGGACAGTTGAAACTCTTGTGCAAGTCACTTTCTGGCTGGTATAATTAGGCGACTATATCCCTCTGAAGCTGTTCAGCGCCAGCTGTTATATGACTGGATGTCCAGAGGGAGCTGCCTTCATTGTAATTAACTCACGCCACAGAAAAAAAGAGGGCCACCTCTCCAGGTACAAGACTAGCGGTCAGTCCACGAGTGCAGTACCTGCTCTTCACAGCTTGTTAACCGTGGTCAGAACATTTCATACTACGTCCAAGTGACTGCTCTTATGAAACATTGTAACATTTTTTTTTTTCCTGGAGCCCCATTTTTGTTAACAAAATCTCCTGATTCATCTTGTTTATTTTAAGAACACACATCCATCTTTCTTTCTCGGTCAGCCCCTAAAAACAGATCCTCAGAGCAATGTGGATTCTCCTAGGCAAGGTTGAACCATATATTAAGTGTACGATACAAACAAACTTATATACAGACAGGGCAGGAATTCCCATTGAAAGGTGAGTGACCTTAATGAGAAGGTCACACTCAAGTGAAGACTGTTATCAGATTCCGTGACAATTGTGGCATCTGCATTAGCAACATTCAGGGGTTAAATAGTTGCATAAGATGACATGGAGTTGGTGAAGTGAGATGGGAAAGGTCCAAGTAGTGACACAGGAATAAAAGGGTCCTGGAACACCTTTGCTGCTGTTCCAGGATGCTGGTTCTTGTGCTTTAAGTCTGCCCTTAAAAAACCCCAGCATATTACAATCTTTGTTTATTGTTTTTAAGAACATATTTCAACTTCAAAAGTATTTGGACTAAATATTTAAACATTTTAATTAAATATTGAATACATATTTAAATATTATTGATGTTACTAAATATTATTAAATTGATTAATTAAAAACTAAATGTTAGAAAAGTTCCTTGCAACCAATTTACAAATATATAAATAGTAATATTTTATATTTTATATCAAAAGTAATTCTGCCAACACTAACATAACTGATATCAGTTATTTAAATAAATATTATTTCATTTAATAAATTATAATTAAATATTAGCAACATTCATAGAAAACCATTTACATACATGATATTTATTAATAATATTTTAACATCAGAAGTAATTTGGACATCCCAAACAGAGTTTTTTTTTTTTATTTGAATACTTATAATATATTATAAATAATTATTTTATAACATATTTATAATAAATATATTTCATATATCACATTGATTTTAGGAGTTATTAAAAGAATTATGATTTAATTTAATAACTAATATTTAAATATTGGTTCATTGCATAGCCATCCAATTACATATTTATTTATCAAAACATATATTTAAATTTGGGAAAATTAAAAAAGTAATTGAGCCATTGAAAACAGCTTATTAATAAAACAATTTTAATCTAAAAATATTGAGCCGTCACTAACAAGCTTGATATCAGAAGTCAATGAAAATGATAATGATTAAATATGTCATAACAATCGATTTTAATACAGTATGTGATATTTATGAATAAAAATACAAAACAAAATATAAATTATAGGTTTATATGAATATCAAAAGTTACGTTGATCAGTCTAGATTAGCTAGTTTTTAACCCTTCTCCTTTAAATCCATTTATACAGTATGTATTCACAATGTGTTTGTTTTCTTAATAAATTGTGTAAGTTTTCTGATCACAGGAAAAATTAGTCATCATCTCAAGTTCTGCTGTGAATTCTCCAGTGACATTAGCCAAAACAACCACACATGTCTACCCGGAGGAGGCCAAACCATCGTATTGTCTGTTTACTGACACGGGTTCCTACTGTTAAGCAGTGGGCGAACGTTTTTCTTAGAGCCGCACTTTAGACGTGACGCCATTCCTGCGAGGATAGCCGAGGTTTAGTCTAAGAACCACCTGCGCAGCAGTTGGACTGGATTTGTAAGCTACATGGAAAGACGGCAGAGGGCTGAGTTAGGCTAAGGTGCTTCCTGGTTACGGATCAAAGTGATAAGGTACTCCAGATGGTTGGGACCGGTAGCTTAAATTATTTCTTAATGGAAGCTAATGGTTCATGAAGACACTTGGCATGAGAAACGTTGAAGTGTGCCGGCTATAAAACGATAACTATCCCTGGACATCGATCTGTCAGTTTTAGAGGCTGCCGTGTGTGCAAAGACTTTTAACTCCTCAAATGTTTGTTGTGTGAGGATTGTTACTTACTTACAAGGGAATTAAGGGTTCAAGGGTGACCAGATGGCAATCTGTAGGCTAATCCGTCAACCTGGAGTGTCAGTAGGGCAAAGGATCAAACCATGAAATTACAGTAGCCACAGGAACTTTGGAAAGGGCTCACCTATCCAGGCAGATAGATATAAAACATGAAAAAAAAATTATTCAAAATAAATGATATATTCATTTTTAATAATTTTTTAAAAGAAGTCTTTTATGCTCACTCAGACTGTATTTATTTGATTAATAAAAGTTGTATGAATAGCTATAGAAACGTTTTTTCCTTTTAATTGATGAGTTTAATATGTTGATTTGATTTTAATATGTTTGTTTTAAGTTTTAAGCAATTAAAATGTTTATTTAAATATGCTTCTGTTATATATTAAAGTTGGCCTGAATCCGTATTGTGACGTACTTCCAAGGGAAACTGATTAATGAATGAAGAAACTAGAAGGTGTGGCTTGTGTTTTCTTCTGCAAATTGATTGGATGTAGTAAAGCAGGCATTTCATTCAGAAATTAACACTGACAGTTGGAGGGGCATGGTTAATGATGTCATGCTCATGCCCAGGCCGTAAAACTGATGTCATCAGAAAAGGCCCGTCATTTTCAAATTTGGATAAAAAAATTTTTTTATGGATTTATTACGTCATTTATTTGAAACAGAAATGGTTTGTAACACTTTAAACATCTCTGCTGTCACTTTTGATTAATTTAATGCATCCTTGTCAAATAAAAATACCAACTTCTTCAGGAAAAAAAAAAGTTTTGCTGACCTCAAACTTTTGTACAGTAGTGTTTCGCTATAAAATAATTTGACAAATGATACATTATAATATTTCACATTGTTTTTATTATGATTATTATTAAGCTATCTTTCCTTAATTTGATATCACTCTTTATTTGACCTTTTATCTTCCTTTTTTTCTGTAGGAAAACCCATACCTGTGCAGTGACGAATGCGATGCCTCGACCAAAGAACTCGCCCATCCTCCAGAGCTGATGCAAGATCGCGAGCGAACCGGACTCATCACATACTGGCAGACCGTAACATGGAGTCGTTATCCTGAGCCTCTTCTGGCCAACATATCCTTGTCCTGGAACAAAACCCTAGAGTTAACAGATGACATCCAGATAACCTTTGAGTATGGGCGGCCCACAATAATGGTGCTGGACAAGTCCCTGAATTATGGACGAACCTGGCAGCCTTACCAGTACTACGCCGATGACTGCATGGAAGCCTTCGGGATGTTGCCAAAGAGGGTGCAGGATCTGTCGGCCACAAACGTGACAAGAGTCATATGTACCGAGCAATACTCTCGCTGGGTCGGTTCCAAGAATGAGAAAAACGTGCGGTTTGAGGTCTTGGAACGCTTCGCTATATTTGCTGGGACAAAGTTGCAAAATATGGACAACTTGTACACACGCATGGAGAGTATGAAAGGCCTCCGAGACTTTTTCACATTCACAAACCTGCGGCTTCGGCTGCTGAGACCGGCACTCGGAGGAACATACGTACAAAGAGACAACCTGCTCAAGTACTTTTACGCCATCTCCAATATCGACATACCATCAAGGTAATGATGCACAACATCTTTTTCTTGGTTAATTGCTCATTTTCCAGGCTTTTTCTGTCATTTCATAGAGAGAAAAAGTAGAAAAAATGGGAGCAAAGAGTTTGCTTTATCACTAGGGTTGGGCGATGTTGACCAATTTGGCATCGTACGATGTCTAATGTGAAACATCGCGATGGACGAGGGTGGGGGTGAGGTTTGTTTAGTAGTAACTAAAACACCAAGCCACACCCCACGACTGACAAAAATAATTCGCGCAAGCAGGTGAGAGAAGATCGAGCGCAAGAATAATCGCGTGCTTGAATTGCGCGCGTATGACATATCAAGCGCACGTGAGGGTTTGAAATGAGCTTGCGTGCCCCGTTTCTTCGCAAGAACATCTGTTTTCCTCTAGCGGAAATGATTTACCGTGCTCGCCAGCATCAGTGGTTCGCTCGCTTATTAATGGCATAGATTTGCCACCATGATTAAGTGTGTTTTTTCGCAAGGTAGTTGCTGCTGCTGCGGCGGAGGATTGCGATGCCGGCTCAGCATCGAGATGTCTATCGGCCATCGGCGATGGACAATGGCATCGCCTGTCGACCCAACCCTATTTATCATAGTTCAGAAATAAATTTTACATCACATTAATATCCATGAGCAAAGCTGACAGGTTTTATTGTTCTGATACATGTGCTGACCAGGCTTACAGCATTCTGCTCTTTTAAACTGTAATCACTGGAAGTGCAGAAAAGACCCAACCTTCAAGTGTAGTCTTTTCACATAACCTTATGAAATATGAATGCATCAAACCTTCATCGTGGTAGGACTGATAAATTTGGGTCTCATGAAGATACTCTGGAGCTGCAAGGCCTTGAAGATCTTCCATGCTGACTTGGCATTGAAACTTGGCAATGCTTAGGTTTAATCAGATATAATTTTTTAACCGTTTTGATAAAAATTGCATGCATACATGTCTTAATGCACATCAAAAAGGCATTCACTTTCGGTCCTGCAATTTGGAGGTCAAGTAATACACGAATACTGCATATATAAAAAAGTTAGACTTTTTTTAAGAATAAACTTTATAACCTTGGCTCATCAATGTTAACTAGGTATTCAACAAATAGCCACAAAATTTGGTCTCATAAAAATACCACTGTGCACTTTTTGTGCAACACCGTTTTTATGTGCCTTCCTGGATGTTTTGCTGCAGTTTGAAAGAGTAATGTCCACTGAGTGGCGATAAAACACAGGTTCAATGTGTGAACCCCAGCACTGTTTTCTTATAACGCTAAATATGTCACTAAAATTGAATGCTCTATCATGTTGGAAATATGCCCTACACCAAATCCGACTCTAAACCTACCCGATAGTGTTAACAAATGCAAAACTTTGATGCAGATTTAAATAATTTGGTTGAACTGTAGTTACGCCGTATGACATTCTTCAAGTAATTGTGTGAAAATTACGCTTTATTAATCAAAACTCTGCAAATCTGTGTGAAAAGGAAAAAAAGTGTTGGAGTTTCACTGCCTCTAGGGTTCATTTCTTTTAGAAACTGCAGTGATATGTACTTATTGGTACGTATTTCATGTCTCACTAAAAAGTGCACCCAAGTATGTTTATACCATGAGACCAAGTAGAAAAGTAAGGTTGCTTGCGTGTTTGTTCAGTAAGTTGATCACCAATGCTAGATGCTTTTGTCATAACAGACATAACAGACCTCTAAAAACATTACAATAGTTGCAACAATATATCAAACTAGTTGCTCTACATGTTAAAGTGATCAGTTGGCACGCACAGCTATGATAAAAATGTCCAGCAGTGAAGGGGGATCAATGCACGGCCCAAACCTCCGGTAATGCAAACCCTCAATCAATACTTATTCTGGTATGTCAGAGAGGAAATTGTTTTAACGGCGACAGGGAATGGGATGGGTTAAGTAGAAAATGGACAAGCAGAAAGCAGCCTATCAGAGCACTGACTGATGTTCCAGCGTTTCACAATGAGAGGAGCGCTGGAGTGGAAATGTTAAGCTAATACCCAGTGGAAGATAGTCCTGGGATATTTTATTCATTCCACAATATTGGGATGCGTTTCAGCAGCATTTGAATAATAAAAATGGCACGGCCTCCCTGATGGCCTGCCCTGCGAGTACTCGTCTAAATAGAGTCCGTGGGGTTGGTGGGTGTTGGGTACGATAATCAGATCAGACTCCACGACCGGTGATGGTCCATTTCCTCCACCATCAAGCATGCGCTAATAATCAGTGCTAATAGCCTATAATAAGATGGGCCAAGAATCCTTAATTGAGGAAGATGAAGTGTTACTTGTTTAAAGCAATTAAAGTACACTGTTAATTTCCCTATTTACCTCTTTATTTTGTGGCTTGTTTGCCAGGAGATGTTACGTGCGCTCTGATAATGATGTTTGCCTTTTTATCCAAAGTGCCAGATATACCACTAACTCATATTCCTGCAGAACGCATCTAAAAATAGCCTGACTGAACAATGAAAACATAATCCTCAAGTTGTTTTTTTCTGCCGCTTTGATGACATTCGAGAAAAAATTTCTTGATCAGCCCATTTGCCACTAAAAAGTAATGTTTAGGAGGCATCGTGCTGTACGCAACGCCACGTGTCGGTGATCATAATGAGACACAATCACTCTCCCTGTGAAGAGTCATTTTTTTTGGGAGGGGGGCAACGCTAATATGTGAAAAGATAAGGCTTGTGTTTTATCCTCACCTTCTCCTCCCTGCTCCGATTTGCTGCAATCTGACGTGAGATACAAGACAGTAGAAAGAGCTCACAAATAGGCGTCCCAGTAGGTGGACCGGATTTGGAAATGCTAGGAAAGCGGGAGGGTGGGCTCGTGTTTCATCAGACAAATATCCCAAAGACATTGCTTGAACCTTAATTAAACCTGGTAAGGGAGGAAATAAATAAATAAGCACGATTCCCAGGGTTCATGTTAATTTATGCAAAGGCTTGAGTTGAACGGATGCATCTCTTGTTCCCGTTCTCCCTTTTCTTTCCTCACATGAAACCCTTCCAATGTATCAAGATACTGCATATCAAAGAAGCCAGGGATGGCTGCTGAATTTAGCAGAAGCGATTTTGGAGAAATAACGCTGTTATATTAATATACACAGAACCTGATAGGCCATTACTAAAGATCAAGGTCGAACGGAAATAAAACGGGTTCGGTGTAAGCCTATCAGAACTCACATCTCAGAGATGTCCTTGGGCCTACGTTGGCAAAGAGACAGAGGCTACGGAGGGAAGGTGAGATGCAGGAAGCTCCAGAGGTGCCACGAGGACAACATCAGGATCATTCCGTCTTTATCACTCGTGTGTGGGCAGAAACTCTATCATGAAAGGACCGCCATGAAGAGGTGTTTTGTGGAGAATCACTCAGAGATTGATTCACACCCACACTTGGATTGTGCCGTTGTGCTCTTGTATTAAATGTAAGTGCTTGTTATTTCAATAATTTAATCAACAGGCCTGAAAACACCAAGACATAGCGATATATATTCATGGAAAAAAGTTGAAAAGTACATACCAGTCAAAAGTTTGAAGACACCTACTTGTTTTGTATTATTACTCTGACACTTCAGCTTCCCAACCTACTGACAAAAAATAGCATTTATGATACACATACAAACTGTGTACACATATACATGTATGGCAAACAGCACAATAAGCAAAGAAATGAAATCTTGGAGCATCTTGGAGTCATTGCCCCAGTTCTCCTGGATTTAGTCTGTCTCGGTTTGTTCGGTTTCTTCATACCATTCCAGACATTGCATATACTTCACAATATTACTGATTTACTGTATTTTAATCAAATAAATGCCACCTTGGTGAGATAAAAGACGTTCCAAATTTTTTAAATGGCATTGTATATATCGCTAAAAATAGTATATGAATATGAAACTGTTCACACATTTGGATACTAGTAGGTAGTATGCTAATCCAAACTCAGCCATACAAGTGCCAACTTGCACTGACGCTTTAGGGTTAATAAGCAGAACGATATTTAGTAGTCAGGGTCCTGTGGCAGGGGTCTGATGGGTAAAGTAAAGCTGCAGTCAGCTTTGGCCTCGTGATCATGGACAGACAGTTTCGCTATCTGTGACTGAGATCTGGGCAGGACCATTTCTTCACTCTGACCCTCATTGACCTCCTTCTTCGGTGCCATTAGGAAAATGTCAGTCTGTCAGAAAGGTGTCCTCCAGAGGAAGGGAAATCTCTGGACATCAGATGGCGTCTTTTGATTCTCTATGCACTTTCTGTGTTCTCTGAGAGGCACCTGAGCCCTGAATCTAAGGTGTATGACTGGCAGAGAGGGTGTGAGAGACATTGGCAGGCTTGTCAAAAGTGAACTTGGGCAATTTGGAACAGGATAGTTTGGGACAGATCAGTCAGGTGCTGTCAGACTCATCTGTCTTTTCACTGAAGCATTTGTTTCATTGAGGTTCCGAGGTCAAAATGTGCTGTGAGATATAAAAAACATTGCACGACACTGAAAAAACCTACGACCCTGCTGGATTGCCATACTAGCAGGGACACCAGCACACCAGCAATGTGTGCAATGTTTCTTAATGATGCCGAAGGATTCAGCTGCTTGGATTGAGTTGGGTTTGGAACACTTAATGAAAAAGCCACAAAGTGATTTTGGGATGGCACAATAATGCGTTGTTCACTTGTGGAAGGCAAGCTTTGAGGTCTGAAGTACTGACTTTAGGTAAAGGGGTGCAGAGCCAATGATGTTTTTTTAGGCAAACATTAATACCTTGAATTGTAGCCTATGCGAGCAGATATTGCTAGCCAGTGCAAACTGATGAACAGAGGTGTGACATGCATTCTTTTCAGCTCATTAAAGATTGATCTTGCAGCGGCATTTTGAATTTATTGTAGAGGTTTGATGGAAATGGCTGGAAGACCTGCCAAGAGAGCATTGCAATAGTCAAGTCTGAAAGAACCTGATCTTCCTGATATTGTATAAGGCAAATCTGCAGGGCCGAGCAGTTTTAAGCAATGTGGTCTGAGAAATCATTGATTACAACTCCATCTGACTGTTTATGAAGGAGTTCATGAGTGATGGGTTTGCTGAAACTTCCAATAAGTTGGCTTAGCAAGGTTGATTTGAAGGTGATGGTCCTTCACCCAGCAAGAAATGTCTGTTAGACAAGCTATCTGTTAGATGCAAGCAGCTATCTTCAGATCAAAAGGATGGAAATTGAAGTAGAGTTGAGTGTCATCAGCATAGCAGCAATATGAAAAGCCATGTTTCTGAATGACCAAAATAATTTAAAGGGGTCATATGATGTGTTTTCCTTTTTCTTTGGAGTGTTACAAGCTGTTAATGCATAGATAAGACCCCTAAAGTTGCAAAGACTACAGTCTCAAAAACAAAGAGATATTCTTCATTAAAGTTATTGTCCACACCCAATAAAACATAAAGAAAGAAGACAGAGGAAACTGTGTTGCGTTGTGCAAGTAAAACTACTTTGTTTGTGCTTTCGAAAATAGGACACAACTAGAAATCAGTGGTTAGCAGAATTCTAGCAGCCTATGCTGGCTGTGCACTAGACTATAAAGACTATAAACCTCTGCAAGGACAGTCTGGTGCTTCTGACTCACAACCTTTAAGTAAGTTACATTTTCTTTTTAAAAGAACCTACTATTCAAACCAAGTTTTGAGCAGTGAAGGGACAATTCTTGTTGTTTATCGTTTCTCCGATCACGAATGCAGACATGGTGTTATGTTTATGCGGCATGATGCAACGTGTAAAAAAAAAGTCATTATAATCAGTAATTATGTCTCCACTGGATGCAACAAATGGCTCATTTGTAATGGCTTTTATTGTTTTGGTGTCATAGCGCCGGGATACGGCATCACATTGCAGTAAGGGGTTTCTGCCATATGTTTGCTGTATTCAGCCAATCACAGTACATTCGATAGCTAGCCAATCAGAGCACACCTAACTTTTTTCAAATGATGAGCTTTGTACAAATCGACCCGTTTTAGGAACTTCTTTTTAGCAACATCATATGACCCCATAAATGAAATTTAATTGCAAAACAACATATCTTGATGACCAGCTATAGAGATCTATTTTAGCAGGGAAATTTGCTTTGTTTGATGTTTTTCTGATTTAATGTTACTCTACTAGTTACTGTAGTTTTAGGATTCCTTTTCATCATTAACCCTTAGATAATAACTTGCGGAGGGATTTCCCTCTGCTCCTTTACACAAAACAATCCTGTTATGTAAGAATTGAGGAATATCTCTGAGTGGGTACGTGACATGATTCTATGAATGATTCTCTGCAGGCTGCTCTAACTGAGGCTCAAATGCATTGTGGTCGCTCTGGAAAAACAAACCGCTGTGAGAAACCCAACAGTTGACGCCAGGCTCACAACACTAGTGAATAAGCTGAGTAATCTGCATGGTTAGTACAGTCTGAATAAGAGCTCTTCTCTACGGAAACATCCCTACATCCCTTCACGGTGGTCAGAATCCATAAATCACAGAGATACCCACACGCCCATGTTATCGGCATGGCTTTATTTGATATGTTACTTTGTTCAGCTGGGATCTGTCATTATTCAGATGTGCTGACAGTTGCTCAGTGTCTACAGTGCACTGTGCTGTGAATGACCTGACAGGCCATTGTATGCTATCATCCCTGCTGAAAACACCAGCACAAGTTTTGGATGCTGATATATTCCCATCTAGCTGCTAAAAATCAACTTCAGTTGTCATTCTCAAACCTTTTTATGTCTATAATATGATGTAAATGCAGAACTTTGTTTTGTGAAAAGTAGTTGTTACATACCAGAATGGAGCCAGACCAAATCTTCAGAGAAATGGATAGTTCTGTCAGAAGAAGAGCAAGTTAGTGCATTTTGATAAAAGTTTCTTTTCTTTTTTTTTTTATTTGTCACATATAATGTAATATTCAGAACAGTTTCTAAAACAAATACTGTGTTTTATAAGATTAATAACAGGTCAATCTCTTGCTCAGAATGCCACATTAATTTGATCAAAAATACAGAAAAAGCTGTTAATTACAAATATAAAATAATTGTTTTCTATTTTAACGCATTTCAAAATTCAATTTGCAGTACTGATTTTCAGCAGCCTTTATTTCAGCTTTCAGAGTCACACAATCCTCCAAAAATCATTCTAATATGTTGATTCGAGAGGAAAAAAACCCCAAAACATTTCTTATTATCTTTACATTTTTATTTATTTTGTGGGAACCAGAATACTTTCCCCCCATGGTTCTCTGATAAATGTAAAGTATAATTAGCGCTGTCAAACGATTAATCACATTAAAAATTAAAAATAAGTTTTTGTTTACATAATATATGTGTATGTATATTAATTATGCATATAAAGACACACAAATGCATGTACTGTATATAATTAAGAAAAATACGATATGTTTTAATATATTTATATATAATATAATTTAGTATGAATATGTTATATTAATATGAATGTATACTTAAATACATGTAAATATTTAGAACTATATTAATAAATATTTATATTAATAAATATACACAGTACTCACACATATTATGTCTACAAAAACATATTTTACATGCGATTAATCATTTGACAGCACTAATTTAAATATGTTTTAAATGTCTTTTATTCATCAAGGATACATTCAATTGCATTAAAGTATTAGTTTAATAATATAAAAAAAACTTAATATATAAAATGAACATGTTTTTGTTTTACATTCAAGTTAACTAAAGTCATACCATTTAATTCATAGTAAACTGGACTTAAATTAATTAATATGACTAAACAAAATAAGAACTAAATTTCAAGGACTAAAACTGTGACTAAAACAACAATAAAACGAAGCAGTAAAAATCAACACTGCTTGAAGGTCTCTGAGGGCAGTCATGTAAGTAGGTTTGGGGGCAACAGATCCGTGTCAACAGATCAATGAAGGCTCTTTCAAAGCCGCTCAGACACTTCTAAAGAAGTTTTCTTTGGACAGGGCCTTGAGCGAGCTCGATGCTTCAGCGTGTGCTGCGTTTCAACTCAACCTATAGTGCTGCATTTTAGTGCACGCTTGGTTTAAGCTTACATTCTCTTTTTCTTCCCGTCTAGTTTAGCGTGCATCTCTTGCCATACTGAGCCAGTCCATCCCACAGCTGAAAGAACGTTTTTTTCAAGTTTTCTGCAAGTTTTGAGGTATATAGAGAGTGTTAATACATTTTAAAATGCAGTCTGTGGGTTCCTGCTGTAAAATTACATTTATTACTTTGTTAAATCTCTAAATGAAATTAAGCATGAAGTATAGAAGGTTAGGGTTGCTAAAATATTGCGTAACATTTCATAGACAAATTTCAAAAGCCGACTATTTATGTCCTCGCTTCCAGTTAGACATCATTGGTGTATTTGACCATGATTTCCAGCACACTGCGTTGCGTGGGCACATGTGTGATCTGCAGTTTTTGCTTTTGTCTGCAGTTGCTTTCATGTGATGTAATACTTGCCCTAGATTTAGGTGAAGATTATGCTGGCGATACGTCGGTACAGTCAGAAGCAGAGAGAAGAATGTATTATAAACGCTCGGGTCTAGCAGAGCTGCTCTTACAGTATTCCCACAGGAGCTCCTTGAGTTTGCTTCTAAAAAGCCGAACACCATCATCGCTGACCATCAAAGATGAGTCCTTGGCCTGAGTTACTCTTCTGCAAAGGTTACATTAGCGAAGAGGCCAGGGGCGCAAACTCAGGCTTGCTTCCTCTCTCCCCGCATGCTCGCTGCTGTAACATATGCGAAGATATATTATTAAACACACACCGAGTAAGAGTGAAAGAAAAAATACTGTGGGTTATTGGCAGTGTGGAAATTCAGATGGCGTGGTCTCCAAAGCCCCTGCGGTCTTTGTCTTTGTTAGCTGCACTCACAATTTTAGTATCTAAAAACCAAATTAATCTTTGAAACATAAAAAACAGATGTAAAGAAACAGCAGTTCAAAGAATACTGATTATGACATCAAATTAGTGTTAAAACTGAAGCGTGTAATTCTTTCTTCTGTACCAGCAGCTTTACAGAATGTTGGGCTCTATTGCCATTGGTACATACATTTACAAGTTGCTTACAGAGATGTTTTTTAAAGGCATTCTGCTGTTTGAGCATCCAGAACAGCTCCACAAAAGGCTGAACCACCTAAATCATTTTGGGGCGGGACCATTGGTAGTTCAACCAATGGAGTGTTCAGAAAACCTGTTTGAAAAACATAATTTGATGAATATCAGCAACCATGGCAAAAATGATAAAAATGGCTTCTCTCTAATGAAATTTGAACATCAACACTCATTTGGTGCAACCATTTAGTTATCTAGTCAGTGATTGATGAATAGAACCAAACGCTGCTCTACAAGCCTAGTCTTCCATTTCATCCTGATTTAGACTGAAATGACCACAATGTGAAGTGCACCCAGCCACAATCTGTAATAAGCATTACATTAAAGTGCCTCTATTGTTTTATAAAAGGTTCATATTTTGGTTTTGGGATTCCCAAACATCAGGATGACATGCATGCAAGGTCAAAAACCTTCATTTTCTTTTAATATATCTTTATTGTTTCCTTATAATATGTACCTTATTTGTTCAACGACTCCCAAACGATTTGTTCAATGATTCATTTTTCCAAAGCGCTCTGGTGATTGGTCGATTTCATTTGAAGCTGTGTTTGTGAGCTTTTAAATCCCCCAAAAGCAGTATCTAGTGGCAAAGAATGAATTTGCATTTTCATTCAGATCAAGGCGAAAAGTGGGTGGGCAATATACTAATGTTTCATTTTGACGTCAAAATGAACCGGCATGGGACTCATTTTATAAAACGACTCGTTTCAATGAATCAGAGTCAACACTTTCTTTTGGTGCACTTTTGGATGTAACATTTTGCAGGATATTTTCATTCTCTTTGAGCTGTTGCAAGCTGCACGAAAGGAAATTTTCAAAAATCCAACATAATTGCAATAATTTGATAACTTTCTGTTCTGTTTTAAAAATGTCATTTGTCATTTTCCAATACAAATGTTTCAACATTCTTGAATACAATACTTGAGAAGAAAAAATATTTAAGACACTAAGACTTCTTTTTCTTTTTTTCTGAAAAAAGTATCAAAACTTAAGGTCAGATTTATTAAAAGCTTGCACCAAGCCACCACTGCAAACAATCTTCTGATGTTACAATTGTACTGTCAGGAATCATGCAATGTGATTTACTAATATTTGAGCTCGACAAATTACTAGCATTTGAACAATTATTTAACACCCAGAAAAGCATGTCTTAAACTATGTTGGGCTTAAAATGGCTGCAATTATTGTTTATATATGTAGGAGGAGGCACCACAGAGAACAAAGAAGGGAGATGATTTTTTCCACATGTAGCATATTCATTTATTCTGAATGCCAGTAGAACAATATTGCATTGGTCGATATGTAAATGATCTGTTGCGTCTGCGTTCTTTCATTTTCACATTGTTTCGTACTGTAAATCACCCGCAGAAATTTTTACACCCTTCTACGCTTTTTTGGAATTACATTCTCGCACTAATTTGCCCTGTTTAGTATAACTGGCCCTAAGTGAGCTAAACTATCTAACTTACTTACTAAATAAATAAAACATACCTTATGTCATTTTGCTTGTCAAACAAATTTATCTTCATTTTACAATATTTAGATATTCACATTGCAAAAGACAGAAATACTGACGAAGGAAATCTTTTATGCAGTGTAGTACTGCAGAAATTACTCATTTAGTCTTTAATCAATTCTGAATCCTACAGTGATTGTTACTGAGATTCCTTCAAACCCAGTTGGTGAGAAGTTTGAAATGTAATAGCACAAAGTGAAATTTCATAAAAAAGGCAAGACTTGTGAAATGAAAATACAATATGGTGATGCATTTTGCATCAAAGCTACAGTATAGAAGAAAGCTTTGAGATAAATTTGATATTGAAGTTTTTTCACCCAACCTATTGACGATCTTCTTCATCTGACAATCAAAAGAAACCTTCAAAGGCAGTGTCCAAGAGCTTTATGAATGTAAAAGCTGAATCAAGTCAGAGCCAAACCCAGTCAGAGGAATCAACCAACGTACTTTTTCATCCTAGTTTGTGGCTGAATACTTGTCTGTTTACATATGCATTGATCTAGCTAACCCATCCACCAGAGTCTGTTTTCATCTATCTCTGCACTCAGAAGTGGGTATTATGTGACTAATGATGCACTCTCGTGGCTGTGTATGATTGAATTAACCCATGCCTTTTACCCTGAGCCCAGCCGTCATTTTTTATGATAGATGAAAATCGAAAAACTGCTCAGAAACCCACCCCCCCCACCCTACGAGATTGACAATACGTTTAATACAATTACCTGTTAACAGAGCAACAAAACTAGACTGGAATATTGGCGTGCACTGATTGAATCCAGGTGCACCTCATCACTATGTGAGTATAAGAGAGCACAGATGCAGTGCACCTGCAGGTTTTCGCTGAGGAGCCGTGCCCGACGTCAGTGCAACCCAGGATCGTGGCAAGGGGATGTAACGTCTCCATTCCCTCCTTCAGGGAACGAGAGTTACCTAGCTGGGGCGGGGTCATAACGTGAGAATCAGCCAGGCCAAACTCTAGGCACACTTCGTCAACAGAGGAGTACCAGTCGACGAACAGACTCAGTGCGTAGGCCTGCCTCATAGAGGGAGCTCTAGACTGAGTAATCGTATCAATCACGTCCGATGAAAGGTTGGAGAGGTCTGACGCATCCCGTCCAGGAGCCAGATGTGCAGGTTCCAAAGATCGGGACGCGGTTGCCCATCCCCTGAGAAAAGAGGTCCTTCCTCAAGGGGATTTTCCAGAAAGGGGCTGCCGTGAGGAGCACTAGGTCCACGAGGGCCAGTATGGCGCTACCAGCAGAAGAAGAGTCTGTGCAAGGAGGCTCATTGGGGAAAAGGCATACTTGCTGCTGATTCAAAGCTCATAGATCCAGGATGGGTCTCAACCAACCGCTCTGTTTGGGCACGATGAAGTAAGGACTGTAAAACCCTGACCTCATCTCGGCTAGAGGGACAGGCTCGAATGCATCCTTCGCCAGCAGGACTGCAACATCCGCACGCAGGACAGCAGCACCCATGTCCGAAAAACGTTCTGGAGTAAAGTCAGACTGCTCTGGACAGTGCCTACCTGCTCCCCTGCTTCCAGTGCTGGCGACACAGCACTCCGGATCCGCACGTGAGGAAACAAAGGAAAGGTTAGATGGGGATCTCGGATAGTAAAATTGCTCTTTCTGTGAGAATGCTGAGTACACAGAAACTCCTGGCCCTCCTCTGGGAGTGGGGGCACAAATGTCGCCGTGCCCCGAAGAGCAACCTCCATCGCCACCGGGTTACCCGTGTCAGGGATGTTTCGCAAACCTGCGGGTGTTTCTGGCCAGTCCCTGAGCTGGCACTGTTGCCATGGTCATGCATTTGCAATGAACGCAGGAATCATCCACAAACACAGTTCGGTGTGATCTTGGCCCAGACATGCGAGGCAGCGATCATGTCCGTCCAGAGAGGTGAGGAAACGACCATATCCGGAAGCGCACGGCTGGATAGACATTCCGGGGAAAGCCTTACCAACCGTGAGAAATTGCTCTTTTTCCCGGATTGCTCAGGGAGGACCTCTCGTGGTACTACCGTGCACTCACTAGGTCGTGCACTAGAATGCAAAAAGCTGGTATGCTCACAACCTTTAAAAAGGCCACCAGCCCGCAGGACCCGCTGACAGCCGCCCAGTTGTTCGCCATCGGAGGGGGAGAGAGTATGAACTCTCAGGAACTCTTTCTTCGATTACAGCTCAGAATGGCGAGGCTCCGAAGTGAAAGTCTGCAGGTGCACTGCATCTGTGCTCTCTTATACTCACATAGTGACGAGGTGCACCTGGATGCAATCAGTGCATGCCAATATTCATTGGCCTTTTCTTAAAGGCTCAGAGTCGATTGGTCTCTCATGCGATATGTAACGGCGGAGTGACTCAACTGAAGGGTAACTCCAATTACCAATATCAGTCCATTAAAATAACAATTAACATTTTTATTATTAAAATGATATTAGCCTTTAAGTTGCAAAAGGGAAAATGAATAGGCAGGTACTTGCTTAACAATTACATTTATGTACATTTAACAAACAGGAAATGCAAACATCAAGCTCAATGCAAACGTGCAATTATTGAGTAAAATACATAATTTACTTAACTTGTAAAAAGTTGTTTTTGCAGTCCTTCACTGGTGTTTCACTCATAGCTGATGCTCCCAACTTGTTGTGACCACTTCAGTAGGTTCAACCACCTTTTTAGTAACCACAAACAACAGAATAAATTGCTATAAAGCCTTAAACATTTTGAAATAATTATTAACTTTGACAGCCCTAACTGTAATGCAGTTTTTTGATGAAATACTTAACACTTAACACAAAACACATTCAGAAACAATGTCACAATCAGCTTTTCTAATTATTTTGTATATCTTGTTAAGCCCCGAGCACGAACATGACATGAAAGTGCACTGCCTCTTTGACAAAGAGTTCATAGTGTATATATCAGGTATTTACCTCATTAAGACAAGAGATGAAACAGCGTCTTCAAACGATAGACTGTTATGTCTAAAGGAGGAATAATATAAAACATAAAGAATGACTCACGCTCTGTGACCTCACATTCAAAGCTGGTTTTTTTTCAACGTTTTCAATTACTTTTAAGTGCTGCACTTCAGTGACTGATTACACCGGGAGAGCAGGTGGGAATTAAGTTATATTTCATGGAGCACAGTAAAAATTTGCTCAAGCATATTTTGGGGAAAACAGAGTAAAGCAAAAATCATTTTACTAGAAAAGGAAACTTTTTATAAAAGGTGAAATGCTACAGTGGAAACCTTATGAGTTATACAAATGCAGCCAAAATGAAATTACATTCAATGGCATTAAAATATGACTGAAAACATTTATTATTATATAATTTATTAATAAAATGTGTAATACAGTAATAATGTGAATGTTTTGATTTAATTTTTTTGATGCATTATGAATCATAGGATGCTGAACTTTAGATTAATTTAATTATGGTTTTGAGTGAGTTGGTATACAGTATGCATTATACTATATTATATTTAAAAAGTTAAATATGCATGAATTAAAATGATGAATACAAGACAAATAATTTGGACATTAAATTGTTTGTTACTGTAATTCTACAGTTATTGGTACAAGATAGTACATTTACAAAAGCATTTTAAAAGGATATCAGGGAGGCAGAAAGCACAAGCAGAGGGAAAGAGGGAACAACAGAAAACTGTCCTCCTCCAGATTCTCATTCGCAAGGGGATCTTTGAGATTCTATTAGGGTCTTTCGGCCTCCCTGAAAGCAAGCACCGCAGGCGTAAATATCTCTGCTGCCCAGATCTCCACCCTGGGGGCACAGAATAAAAGGGGGTGTCCCAGGAAGGCAAACAGAATTTTTCATCAGAACGCCATCGCTCATCAAAATTTCATCCGGCCATTCTGTATGGGGGACTGTATCTAGTGCAACGCCATCACAGTTCAGTTGACTGGGCCAATCCCTCCTGCACTAAAACATATTGTTCATTAAAAGCTCCTCGGTCCACACGTAACATCATAAACACCATGACATGTTACGCCTGCGGAAGAGTGACTTCTGATGACTTCACACATTCATACTCAAAAGATGACTTTAAAAGTTTTTACATCCAAAGCTGATGCAGAATATGTAAAGCATCCACCTTGTGGGAACCCAAATAATGTGTTTTAAAGTACAACAACACATCAGACCGGGCTGCAGTCATTTGCTAATCTGGCTATTTTGTTCTTGATATTTTTATTAACTGAATCTCTCCCTATTCTCCTAGATACAGTTTGTGAGTTTTGAGTTTATCACATTCAGCAAAATAGTTTAAAATAAGATACTGTATATAAGATTTTTAAATGGTTATTAATCTTAATACATTTTAATTACTAACATAATCCTTATTTATAAATAAACATAATTAATGTTCACCAAAAATATATAATATAAAAAAATATTACTTTTTACAATATTACTACTTTTATCTTGTAAGTATTGCTGCTATTCTTCACATAAAGATATCAAGATATTCATGTAGGATTTTGAACTATTAATTTAAAACATGTATTTGATGTTTAAAGAATAACATTTTTCTTTATCTTATTACTAATTAACTATAAAATTTTAAAAATGTAATTTAATAATGAAAGCAGATTGCTATTGCTTGCTGTCACTGATGCAAAATGGAAGTGGTCATTAGCCAAAAAGTGTATATATATATATATATACACACACACATGTATATGGTAACACTTTAGAATAGGTAACACTTGTTAACTATGAACTACAACTTTTCTCTCAGTATATTTTTAATTTGCTGATTAATAGTTAAGGATTAGCGATGTAGAAAAGGTTCATGTATATAAGGCATTGATAAGCCATTAATATGCCATTAATATGTCCTTAATTAGCCCTAATACATGGTTAATATTCTAATAATATTCAAGCATGCTAATAAGAAAATAATAGATATAACCATAAAGTAAAGTGTTACCACACACACACACACACATATATATACACATATACACACACACACACACACACACATATATATATATATATATATATATATACACACACTACTTAGATCCTATATATTTATACATATTTATCAACATTAAAGTGTCACTACTAATTGAGTATTTCATGCAAACAATGATTAATTTAATTATAAATAATTAAAATAATGATATTGCCACACAGCAATAATAAAAATGTGGTGTTATTTAAATTTATAAAATATATAATAATAATAATAAAAAAATATATATTATTGCAAATTATAGAATAATTTGATTATTAGCCGTTTTGTTTGTTTACCTATATACATTCAATTACAAGCTAATGAAAAGAATGATTGTAGAGAATCCAGCATCAAGCAGTGTGATTTATGCTGTACAGATAACTGTGTGCCAATTCACTGTATTCAGCGCCATGCGGATGCCTAGAGGATACAGCTCTGTGGACAGTGACGCAGCAGGCAACGGAGTCACATTCTGGCAATAATTGGCCCCATCGCGATGTTTCCGTGGGGGGGAGAAATTAATTATGAAGGGACCTCCCTTATTCTTTCTCTCCTTCAACTTTTTTTGATGTGCATAGGCAATGGCAAGACCGCTGTCTGTCGTTTACGCACGTCTCCTTTCCTCACCGTTAATCGGCATCTTCCACGTGAGAGGCGAAGGCGGTGGCGGCACATGCTTTTGGCTGCCGCTCTTTCGCCCGGGAGTGCAGAAGAAGCCCTTTTCTGCATCCTGTGTGAATAATTTACAGGAGCTGCCGGTGCCAAAGCTTTCAAGGTCGTCTGCGATTCAGTAGCTGTGGTACAGGAAGGGCCTTTTGCCTCATGGGGAGTGCTCTCTCTCCCATGTATCTGTAACCTTTTAACTGCACATCCTCCTTGAGGAGCGTGGGGAACGGGGCTGTAGAGGCCAGGTCTCTGGTCCGCCACCACCCTTCAGCGCTGCTTTTGTATGGGCAGCTCTCTCAGGCATTAGGGAGGAAACAGCAGGGCATTTTTCATTAGCTGCTCCCCTGGCACAGGCTAGTAAAGAAAAGACCACATTCAGAAACCAACTCCCCGCGACTGGCTTTTAACACACAGATCCGCTATTGTGCGGCTGACCTTTTTTTAGCTGCTATACTTCAAAAATGTGGGAAGGGGCTGGATAATAAGGAATATGAAAACAGGCGTCAAGCGAAGTTCTGTGAGAGCTGCGGCACCAGAGGAGTCTGCAGCGGGCATCGTTAGCCGAGGTCAAAGCTTTCAGGGTCCTTCGGAAGGATTAGGACGAGAAAGAGAAAAGAGCATTTGAAGCCAATTACCTGCATTGGTCTTACTGAGCGCTTCTTATAAATCAATATCCTCTGCCTGAACACCGTGTAAACTGAATTGAATCTTATTTTCGGAGAGCTGTCATGTTCAATTTGTACCTCTCATCCTTAATGGACGAAGCTAAAGCCTCGCTAATATAAGGTGTATGAGGCCCGAGACGTCGTCGAACTTGTTAACAAAGCGGGTCATTTTCTCAAAGAGGCCAAGTTCTTGGGCCACACTGACCATTTGGAAACGTTCACACATTAACGTTCGCTAATGGCCACTCGTTCTCTACATTCTCTTCCTCAAGCCTCCTCAAAATGGAGGTAATAAGTCAGTCGGGTACTGGTGATAATGACCAATCTAAGGCGGCCCGAGGTGACTCTCCGGGCACCGATCGTCCTTGTCTTTCCTCCATCCGTTTTTGTTTGCGTAAGTGCCTCATGATAAGCCTGGCAGTGCTTCTGTGCAAATGAGAATAAATAGTCAGGGTGTCTCGTGAGAGAGGACTGTAGGAAAAATAAATCAAGCTCCTATTAACAGCAGCTTCCAGCTGCTTCAGAGCAACGGACTCCAGCGGCAGCCTTTTATCTGTCTATCTGTGTTTGTTTAGTGCCACTGCTATTTATTCACCCGAGCGCAGCGCTCCCGTTATTTGCACCAGACTTTGGTGCTTTTAAACAAATCTTGAAAGAAATCTAGCTGCCGCATCCCATAAAGGCATAAATGCTCATAATGATATTCTATAAACGTTCATCAACGACGCCCTGGGGAGAATTACGTCACGCTCGTCTTCGGTGGTGCAGATTTATTCAAAAGCTCATTACCTAAGCAATGGCAGGTTTTAAAACAGTTTTTGTTATTTGCGTCAAAAGGAGGGTGATGCTCAAGGCAGAGAATTGTGCTTGGTATCATTCATGTGTTTTTTTTTTTTTTTACATGTACAGATTTTACCACTTATTATACAACACCCAATTTAATGTGTTAATTAGTGCGATCAATTAAAAAAAAACTACTTCTACTTAAAAACACAGTGCTTATTGTGTGAGCCAAAATAGTGACAGGGGCAGAGAAAGTGTGCATGGGTCAAAGACAAAAAAGGGTTTGACCATAAAAACATTAACGGGCGGTTTTCCGAACAGGCTTTAAGACTAGTCCTAGACATATCTAAGAATACATTAGTGCCATTGTTTGGTCTTTAAAATGCTCACTTTTTTAGCAAGGCTATGTTTGTAAAAATGACTCAAATGTCCTCATTTAACAAAGGCCTAGTCTTAATCTAATCCATATCCGGGAAACTGACCCTGAGTCCAATATTGCTTTAAATTGTTGTTTTTGTTTTATGTTTAAATTAATTGCAATTTGGTTTTTGTTTTTCTGAGCCAAAAAGAAATATCACATTTACCTACTAAAATGTCATTCAGTGTAACAATCTTGTCAAGCATATTAACATATATCAATTTATGACACATTAAAAGATTAATTACATTTACCCCAAATACTAATTAATTGTAATTTTATGCTTTTTTTTTATTTTTTAAATGTGCCACTGTCCTAGGTTTTGCCCATTTGTTAATAAGATTTTTTACTCATTTAAAACATTAAAAATTTAAAATGCTTCTATATATTTTAATATTTTAACCTACTCGCTGCAGTGACGTCGCAAACTCGTTTCCCAGCTGGGGCAAAGAGGCTCGGAGGACGTGAGCAAGGAACATTCAAGGAACGTGAACATTTATTAAACAACGCAAAGACAAAACAGCTGACGAACTCATGAGTACAACGCAGACAATAACAGGCGCAGGCGGGTAACATCACGTCAACAACTGGGCATTTCACAAGTCACGAGCTGCGTCCGAAATCACATACTGCTTAAGTAGGTACTACATTTAAAATTGAACGTACTACCCGACCGTTAAAAAGTACATTCTATATAGTATGAATGTGGGTAGTTATATAGAATATTGATGTTGTCACGTGTCATGCGTCGTCACAACAGCGAGACAATTTAAACTTTCAATAAGTCATCCGTTTATTTAGTTTGTGTTAAACAAGTGTAATGTAATCACAATAAACAACGTTTTCTTCCTGAGGTGCTTACACTTAAAATGAGCTGCGTCTAAACTTACCGCCATTTTTCGAATTTGACGCCTCCTCCCCCCGGAGCCTCATGGGATAGGAAAGTGTCCATGATATGCCTACTATAGAATTCGGGCGGAAGCAGTAGGTCATCCGGGTACTTCTCGCCTACTGAATTTCGAATACTATTAATTTCGAACATACTACTCTCTTCACACACTGTTTTTCGCGTACTACTGTATATTGTAGGGAAGTAAGCGATTTCAGACGCAGCAACGGTATTTATACAAACACAATCAGGACATAATTAGAAACACCTGGGCAACATGACTGGCAGGGAGTGAGGGACTGATTTGGGAGGAGGAGCTACTAACAAGGTGGACACACGTGGAGCATGACATGAAGACAAAAACACAAAAGCACATGGACCAAAATCAAAACATAGAACACATGGAACGCCTAACGGCATTACAAATATGTACACGTCAGATTAAGCATGTTTACATAAATATTGTGTTACACTGAATGACAAGGTAACATTATTTCAACCAAATGTCAACATTTTATTCTCCAAAAACATATTTAAAACCCTAAAAGTAGACACTTTACTTACATTTAATGTGCTTTCTAGGGATATAAGATTGCTTTTGTGAATTTCTTTTGATGCGGACATCTTGACATCATAGAAATTGATTTCGATTCTAACTTTGTAATTGTCTTAATCAGTAAATATTTAAGAAACCCCTTTAGAAACAATCACAATTTTTGCGATTCTATTTGTTACCTCAAGTGACTCTTGAAGTGAGGATAAACTAACTGCAGGGTAAAGCTCTGAAGTGTACAGTAGGTGGATGTGTTCTCTTCTGTCATATTTTCTGTAAAAACACAATCAACAAAGACTGAAGCCATATTCCATTCAAATGCTCTTCAAATTGCTTGAGGTCATGTTATCTATATACTGTCATACCTCATTCAAACTACCCCAGTCAAATTATTTGTTATTACTGTTATTTATAAAGATGATCACAAGCCAGGATTCACATCAGACTGATAATTAAGCCACTCAAGAGCAGACATATATGCATTAATTTTTTTTTTTTTTTTTTTATCAGCCTGACAGCCAACCTAAATAATTAATAATCACCAGAGTTATCTAATGCAATAAGCAAAAAAGAAAAAAAAAAAAGACTTCTCATCATCAAAAATCATCCCAGAGCAAGATGTTTGACTACATAATGATGTAAATATGGATATGTAATTAAAAAAGAAATGTGTCACCATTAATATTGAAATATTATATATTTTAAATAATAATGTAAATAAAAACTAAAATAAAAAATAAAAATATTACAAATAGTTTTAATGATTTCTTTATTGAATTTAAATTTATATACATATTTGGACATACATTTTTACTAAATGCAACATAATGTACATAATTAACAATATATAACATTTTACCCCCCAGCAATTAAGTTATGTAAATAATTAAATGCTAAGAATATTTTTTAACAAAACTTTTAATAAACACTGGAATAAATAATTCATTAAACAGAGTCATGGGTGTGTGGGTCTTTAAAAAAAAAAAAAAAATTTAATCAAATTCTTTTAGCCAATTAAAAAAAAAGACAAAAAAAAAAAAAGTATTTTTTACACACAGATTGTGCATGTGGCCAGAGGATGTCTAAATTTCTCCCAACCATAGGCATGCAACTTGTAGCTCACAGTTTTGAGAAGAATCCACTACAGCTGACTTAGTTCTCAATCTCTCCTTTTAGCTCCTCTGTTTTGCAGGAGCATTAAGGGCCATATGTTTATCACACACTCCTGATTCTCCAGTCACAGATGGCCAGATAGGGGTTTGATCCTATCCCAACAGCAGAGCCTGGCAGCAAGCGTGCCCATGAGATCTGTTCCTGTCCCAAGCAGTGGGGTCCCAGCCCTGCGGTGTCTGGATATAGCTGCCCTGGATCCTCACAGATTCTGCCAGCGCAGGGCAGAGAAACCTCACCTCACACCCCAGAAAAGGATGCTGCTACTTCGCCCCCCTACCGAGGTCTGGGATGCCTCCCGCTGTTCTCCTGCAACCTTCAGTGAGACTGCCTGATTGCGCTAGAAACACACCAGGCCAGTTCATCAGCCCATCTAAAATCCCATAATGCCAGCGTTTTAATAAGAGCAGAACAGCCTTGCCCTCTCTGTCCTGAAACAGTGGCACAAATGATTCCTTCTGTCCTTGGGTTTTAATCACAAGACTTTACTGTCTACATAGCACTTTTTTTGGTGGGGTGTCAATAATTTAGAATATTCATGATGATGAGGAACGCATACCAATCTGCAAGCTAGCGGCCGTATCGCTTGCAGTTTTCACACTCACTATCTATGCACATTTACAAAACGCCAGCAGGCATTTATTCAGCTGTCAAACCAGACAGATTTCTTTTTAGCGTTGTTTTTGCCAAGGGCTTGCATCACTTCGAGTGCTGTTTTTTCGCGAGATGTTAGATTCCCACAGCTGCCCTGCATTAGTCGGCGATTTGACTTTGCCGCTTTTATCTGGCAACTTCTGTTTAAGATGCAATACCTGCTTTGACTCTTGCTAACGCCCTCAAAACACACTATTTGTACTCTCACTAACTTCAAAAATGCTTTTTTATTCTATAAAACATCATAAACATTTTTATGTGTGTCCTTTGCCACATATTTCAAATTATTTATTGCACAGAATTCTGTGGTGGAAATGACATTTTTTGACTTGCTGTTCTAATTTATAAAATTGCTTGCATGAATACGTACACACAATTATATCTTTTGGAAAAACAGACCTAATTGAAGCAAATGAAATAGAGTAAAATCACACTCCGTCAACCATCCCATAGTAAAAAAAACAAAAAAACCCTGATAGGCGTTATGCACATGGGGATGAGGGAAGATGTGACTTAGACTTTCTTGTCTGTCTTATTTAAAATTAAATAAATAAAAACCCTATAAAACAACATAAATTAAATATATGCTAAAAAAATGTAAATAATGATACATTAAATTAAGGATATCTACTTTATATGTGTACTTAATTTTACGTAAATAAATAGTGTGCATTTGAAAAAAAAACTAAAAAAATAAATGTAGGATTTTATTTTGTATATTTGTACCAAATTTTTTGTAAATAAATAGTGTGCATTTGTAAAAAAAAAAAGAATAATAAATAATACATGTACTATATTTATTTTTATATATGTACTCATTTTTATAAATGCACATTATGTATTTACATAAAATTAAATCAATAAAATAAACGTAGTATATTTATTTTATATATTTGTATTCATTTTATGTAAATAAATAGTGTACATTTGTAAAATTAAATAAATAAATAAATAAAGTAAATGTAGGATATTTCTTTTTTTATATTTCTTTCTTAATTTTATGTAAATAAATGAGCATTTGCAAAAATATATATGTTTATATGTTCATGCTTTTTTCTGCCTGACTGTATGATAAAAAATGATGTTACAATAACAGTAAGTGATATTTACCTTGATATTTCATCAAAATCACACCCCGTTTCATCTCAAGGATGCTCTTGTCTGAGGTGGTTTTCTGTGCTTAAAAACATTGTTATAAAATGATACTTATATTGTAAAATATTTGATTTAAATAGTTTTCAGTAGTGAAATGTTTATGGTTAATTTGATAATTTTGATAACATTTAGCATCATTTTTAGAAATGTAATAATACTTTGACTTTAATATTGAGCAAAGCAATATCTATATACTGTAGAAACTGAAAGTAGAATAAATTACCATACTGCATTTGGAGACTGCATTCATGTTTTTGAAAGAAGTGCCTAATTTTCACAAAGGCTGCATTTTTTTAGATTAACAATAAAATAAAACAATAGCAAAATATTATTACAATTAAAAAGCTGGGCTTTTTTAGTTAAAATGTTATTTATTCCTGTGGAGCAAAGCTGAATTTTCAGCATAATATCTCCAATCTTTAGTGTCACATGATCCTTCAGAAATCATTCTAATACGGTATACTGTTTTTCTGCTTAAAAAACATTTTTCAGTACTAAAAATACTGAGTTTTTGAACCTTTTTGTTTTGTTAAGAACTGAACATAAAAGTGCCTATAGATAATAAAACACAAATATGCAAACCAAGCAAAATAAACACATGGAGCAAGACATATGCATCTGTATCTGCTCACGTTGCAAAACATTACACAGAGTCTCATTCTCATCCGTTTTTTCAGTGCTCCTCACAGGGTGGGTCCTCATTCCAATCTGGACATAAGAGGATTGTAAAGCACACACCCTGGATTTGGGCAGAAATTGAAATGGGACCTTGCTGTGCTTTAATTGATTAACACTCGCTTCAGATCCTGGGCTGCCTCTCAGAAGTAGAGAGGTCTCCCTTAAGGCGAGAATCTCTGCAATGAAGTGGTCCGCCGCTGATTAATTTGTCATGATAGGAGCTTGATGGGCACTTGGTCTTGGAGAAACAGCCGAATGAAAGAGTGTGTGATTGACGCTGAGTTTTAATTACGACTTAAAGGCCTCCAGAGGGTGGTAGAAGTCTAACTGTTTCCTCAGGCTTTTGAAAAAACAGACCTAATTAAAGCAAATGAAATAGAGTAAAATCACACTCCGTCAACCATCCCGTCTCAAACATCATGCATGTTTGTACTAGATGTAGTAAAAAAAAAAAAAACCCATAGGCGTTATGCACATGGGGATGAAGGCCAGTGACTTAGACTTTCTTGTCTGACTTATTTAAAATTAAATAAATAAAAACCCTATAAAACAACATAAATTAAATATATGCTAAAAACAATAAATAAAAATAATACTAAATTACATGTAGGATATTTATTTTATATTTGTCCTTAATTTTACGTAAATAAATAGTGAGCATTAAAAAAAAATAATAATAATAATAAATGTAGGATTTTATTTTGTATATTTGTACCCAATTTTTTGTAAATAAATAGTTTGCATTTGTAAAAACAAAAAACTAAAAAAAAATCATAAATACTACATGTAGGATTTTTATTTTTTGATATCTGTACTCAATTGTATGTAAATAAATAATGTGCATTTGTAAAAATAAATCAATAATAAAATACACGTAGTATATTTATTTTATATACTTGTATTAATTTTATGTAAATAAATAGTGTCCAATAAATAAATAAATAATAAAGTAAATGTAGGATATTTCTTTTATATTTCTTTCTTAATTTTATGTAAATAAATGAGCATTTGCAAAAATATATATGTTATATATTTGTACTTAATTTATGTAAATACAGTGTTCATTTGTAAACATAATTTTACAATAATTTGAAAAATATTTAATTATAAAGATAAAGTTAAGTGATATATTAATTGTGTGCATTTGTAACATTCATTCTCAGTGTTAAGCAAGTAAAGTGTTTTGCTCTAATGCAATAATTTATTGCAATGTATACATATCTACATATGTACATACGTACAGGAATAGCTTCACAGCAATCTCACAGCGCATTATGTTGGGATGGGATTACTTTTTTAAAGGGAATCTTCTGAGGGCGAGGTATGACCTCATTATACAGCTTTCAAGGCTCAGTTATGGGGTGTCCGCATGGAAATATATAGGTCAGCTTCATAAATATTTCATGCAAATGGATAGCTGTTCGCTCTAGTGTGGATGAAAAAAAAAAATCGATGCATTGGGATTTACACACTCATTTGATTAGAGAGATTGTAATTGCGAAAGTCGTCATTTCCATGCTAACGTGCTTTCTTCCCCAGACCTTTAATCTCAACTATCCTCAAACTCGGCTGTCAGATAGCCAGAGCGTTCCTCATAAGCGCAAAAGAGGGAAGCGACATTTTGTGGAGCACTGCAGATTTTTCTTATAAAGCCAACGATAAGGAGAGACAAGGCGAGGCCATCTCAATATCCCCCCATTTATTCTCATTACGAGCGATAATCATTACTCACTCTCTTTCTCTCTCTCTTTTGTTGGTTCCATCTTTCTTGAGGTATTCCCTTCCCCCCAGTAGACGGCTGCTATATTTGGAGTAGAGCAGACGGATGCTGTTTACTGTCCCCAAAGATCCCAGAGTTTTATCTCCAACATCACAGACAACCAGAATCAAACTCTCCCGCATCTACAACAAACACAAACAGACTCTATAGTGCTTACAAACATGGGACATGGGAAGAGTCTTGATACGATTAGAAACATCGAGGAAAGTTAAAAGGATCACACTAATCTCTAGAAAAGTGCAGACAGAAGCGGCCAGGACCACACTGCAAAAAAAAAAGAGAATTTACCAAAACGTGTCTCTTTTTTTTCATGTGTTTTTCAGTGAATTATCAGTTGTCATTTTTATTTATTTGACTATTTCAATAAAAAAATGTTGAATTTAAATGTTAATTTATTTTAAATGTTTAATTTAAAATGTTTTATTTTATGTAAAATGAACCAATTTCAATTAACAAAAAATATTTAATAGTTTTAGTTTACTATAACAAGACTGGTATATTTGTTACTTATTTTTAAACCTGTTTTAAGTCAATGTATTGACAAAATATGTCTATATTAAAGATCTACACCAGTGTTATTTTAGTGTTATGTACTATTTCAAAATGTGTTAATATTTTATACTTTAAAATACATTTTTAGTCATTAAATGCTTTTGCTATTTATTTTATTTCAATTTTAGTAATTTCATAGATCAACTTGACTGAGATAAAAAAAAAAAATGCCAGTGCATGAAGACAATCTAAACTTATTTGAACATTTTTTTTTCCTTTTAGTCCTCTAACACAGAGATGATTTTCAAGTTAATTTTTCTTGTTTGAAAATATTTTTAGAACTTACCTAGAAAAAAAGGGAAAATGAATAATGACATTTACTGCATTGCATGTGCTCCTAACCAGATGCATTCAAATGAAGTAAAGTTGCACATTATTTTGACAGTCCACTTTAGACATTCTACTAACTATAAGTAACTTTGCAAGTAACATGTCAACTACATGTCAACTAACTGTTAGGGTAGGCTTAGGGTTAGTAAAGTAAGTTGACATATACTTGCAAATTTCCTGTATGTTGTCAAATAGTCAGTGTGTTGAATGTTGTGGACCCATCAAAATAAAGTTTTAGAAGTTATGAAGCAGACAGACTACTAATACTCTAATGACTGCTAGTTGACATGCAGTTGCAACATCTTACTGTTAGTAGAATGTCTAAATTGACATAAATAAAGTATTGTCCACAGCAGCTATGATAAGCCACAGAACCAGTGTTATACTGGTTAGCCCCTCCCAAAGTGAAATCTCATTGGCCCAAAATCCTCCCTTATATAACTGCATACACATCAACCACAATGTAAAGATCTGTAAAATCCACAGTATTCCCTACAGGTAATGTTTCAGCCACGCTCTACGATGTCTAACCCCATTAATTAGCCTAGCTGTCTCGCTAATGAGCTACCTTGGGTGACCCTAACAAACAAAAGGTGGGAATTGTCCTGCAGCTTTCGCCCTTGCCTGTGGCTGCGTCGTAACAAGTGCGCTAATTGGTGTTCCCTGTTTTCACAGATGTAAGTGTAACCTCCACGCCGGTCAGTGCTCGGTCCGTGAAGGGACCCTTCAGTGCGACTGTGAGCACAACACCACTGGACAAGACTGTTCGGCCTGCGAGAGAGGATTCAAAGCCAAGTCCTGGAAGCCCGGCTCCTACCTGCCCACCCCGAACGGCTCCCCGAACATTTGTACGAATGATGCACCTGCTGTATTCAGACACGCACACACCTGAGAGGAAGCTATGATTTACGTACAGTGTAGAAAACTGGGGCATCTTCGCTCGCTAAGGAAAGTAGAATAGCATGAAGCTTTCAAGTAAACTTTGCTATATAAGACGCCAGGTACATTGAGTAGAAGAAACATAGTTGATCGCTACTGTACGCTCAAAAGCGAGGCAGGTTTCTGTATTCTTTAACTCCTAAAACGTGCTCCAGAGAGGAAGAGGAACGAATAAAATAAACCCACAGGAGTGTTTTGGAAAACTCTCTGATTTGTTTTATCTTCCTCTCTTTCTGTTTGCAGGTGAGGCGTCGGGAACGTCTGACAGTAAGTGGCATGCTAATGACTGTCGTTTTCATGTTTTCGCTCCTGCTGCCATCACTCTTTTTGGCCTCTTTATTTCATGTCGTTAACAAGACGTCGGTTCTGATCCGTCCCTTAACTGTCACTGTGAGCTCTGATGCCGTGATGCATTTTTCCACAGTTTTCTACTTCATAAATGTTTCATGTGATGTAAGACGCAAAGCATTCTAATGCTGGCTAGTGATGTATGAGGGTGCGCTCAAGGTTATGGGAAATTTCAGTGCGGTTTTGCCCAATTGTGGTGGTCTAATGCTGTTTTGTTGGAAATCTGAGGTGATGACTGATCTCAGGAGAAATATAGGGGAGTCTTTTTCCTCGAGATTATTCCTAAAGGTGCACTTTGATACTTTTTTTACCAGTTTAAAGGTGAAATGTTTACATTTTCCGTGATGGTAGTTGCTCCTGCTCTTACAAAGTGTTGCATCTGAAGAAATCTGGTACTTCTGAAAGTAAAATGCTTTATATACTGTAGTTTAAATGTACAGTCTATAGTCATGTCAGCTGCATAAAAGCTGTTTTATTAGATAAGTAAGTTCTCTTCTCTTGGTGCTGGCCATAATGAGATCATGTGACCAGTTCAATACCAACCTCATCTCAGTAAACCATTTTTTACAGCACGTTTAGGAAATTAACGGCTGATATATGTGACCCTGAACCACAAACCTAGTCCCACGGGTATATTTGTAGCAATAGCCAATAATACATTGTATGGGTCAAAATGATAGATTTTTCTTTTATGCCAAAAATCATTAGGATATGTTCGATGAAGATATTTACAAAATTTTTTTTACAAATTCTGATAAGTAATATGCAATATGCATTGCTAAGGACTTCATTTGGACAACTTTTTCCTCAATATTTTGATTGTTTTGCACCCTCATATTGCAGATTACATAGTTGTAAAATAGTGGGCCAAATATTGTCCTATTCTAACAAACCAAGAAAAACGTATTTATTCAGCTATCATGGTTTATAAAAATTGACCCTTATGACTGGTTTTGTGTTCCAGTGTCACAAATGTGCTTGCGAACAGGGTAATATGCCAGTGTTGCCTGTAACCAAAAAAATTTGCTTTTGCATGATACAGCAACAAAACCAGTGTCAGTATAAATTCAAAGACTCACTGCACATTCACTCATTTCCCAGAAGAAAAAACAGGCTGTAATCTTGTTCTCCATTTTCAGTGCCAACACTAGCAGTTACGCTTGACCCTGCCACTGTACCAATGTCCATAACTACATCCATAACACCACCCACAGTCCAACTGACCTCAGACTCAACACCAGTCCAGCCGATCTCAGTATCCCAGACTCCGGGTACATCAGCATCAGGTCAGAGCTGGATTGAAGTCCATAGAGTTAGCGCAGTTTGTCTTGTAATGGTCTGTAGATTAGAATAGGTTAGTCTTGTAGTAGTTGAGCAGTGTTCAGTAGATGAGCGCTTTAGATAAACTAGAAGTAAAAGTACTAAGAAGTATGCAAAGCATTTTTTGGTCATGCACCATGTTAATACCATGGTATTCTAAGGAAATACATAGGGTACCATGTAAATTGCATACATTATTACATAGATTTAGTAATCATTCAGTATCATGGTATGGGTAGTTGACAAATGGAAATGTATATGAACAGAAAGCTTTATGCTACCCTTCAAAATGTTTGAGGTCATTAATAAGTTAGGTGCTATTATTCTGCAAGGATACATTAAATGTATAATATTACAAATGATTTAAATAAATGCTGTTGTCGTGAACTTTCTATTAATTAAAGAATCCTTCCAAAAAATATTAAGTAACTGTTTTCAACTGATATGTAAATTTATGACCAGCTCTGTTTGGATACAGAGTTCAATATATTTCAACAATATTTTATACTGTATATATTGACACTTTACAATACTGATGTCATACTGCAAAGCAACAACCTTGTCACTGAAACTGCTAAAATTGCTTTATTTTTATGGGAAAAAAAAAAATGTTTCCTGTCCAACAAACTGATATAAGAAAAATGTAAGAGAAAATGAAGAGAAATTACAAGTTATGTCAACTGCTTATATACCGTAAGTACTGGCAGGCGGTATTACCACCAATTAAAAACATAATTGTACCGTGATATCATCGGTGCTATTTGGTCCTGAGAAGCTTTTCTTCCCAACCTCCGACCAATGAATAACACTCACTAGAGTTAGAGCAATTTATCACAGTGTGTGCCGGGCCGTGGACTCTCACTCTCCCTCAGGGTCCCGCTGCCTGCAATCAAACACACATTAATACATTATTTCACTCAAAGTAATATGTTGAAATATCTCCATAATTCCAAATTATTAGGGCCTGTCAGAATGGCCTGATTTTGGAGTTTGTGATGTCATTTTTTTCAATCATTGCCAAGCTGAAAATATTTAATATCCCTCACTGATTGTTTGGAGTGGAAAAAAAATGATCATCCACAGCATGCGATGCAGATTTTACAAGTTCTGTCTACGTTTGTCCACAGAAAGTAAGGTTTTATGTATGCTTAATGATGTGTGAGAGAGGTTTTGCCTCCGAGCCTAAGGTGTGATGCCCTTCTAAAATAGACGTTGTGTGTGCTGTTACAGGAAGAAACTGTTCTGTACTAAAAGTTTCATGGTAGCTACATGTACTAATATTTTTAGACCCTAGGAAGAATTTGTGGTCCAATACCCTATTGAACAGGATGCTTCATTCACCCCACTGAATAATCAGTATGTATTACTTTACACTTCGTTGAATGCCAGTCTATTACTGGGTCATGTATGACTGATTCCACATTTACCCACCTGTAAACAGCAATAACAAAAAATGAAATGGCTTTGTTCATTATACAAGACTTCTAATCTAGTCAGCAGTTAGTGACCAGAATAAATTAGGATGTGGATCTTGTTGAAAGCTGGTTGCTCCAGCAGCAGTGACCTCTGCACCCATCACACTGAAACTGGAAGGGTATCAGCATATGTGCTTCAGGGCCAAATCAAGACATCATTACCAAAACTATCTCCAAACAGTCCTGGAATTGAACCCTACTGCTATCCAATGTCATTTTTTACTTTATTATTTAATTTTATTGCGGAATAAAATATGGAAGCAGCGTTTATTCCATTCCTCTTTCCTGGATAGAGTGCTTGGAAAGTGTGATAGAAAGCTCTCACGGTCCTGAAGGAGAAGACAAAGAGGAAAACAGAGTGAAAGAGAGAGAGAGGGAGAATGCAATAGAGAAAGACGGAGAGCAGGAATTTGGAGAAAATGGATGATGAATGTTTATTAATCTTGTGGGCCTCACATCACACTAAAAATAACCCTCATGCATTTATCCAGCAAGGGCAATGTTATTGCACATCTTCATGCCCAAGTGTCTGAGGCAGTGCAAGGGGAGAAGCATCTCCAAGATTTACTGAGCAACTGTATGTAATAAAGGTGAAATTATTCATAATTACTGCAAGGAACTGGCTCTGTTCCAAAAACAAGTAAACGTCCTCGCTGTCTACAGCCTACATAGGCACCTGTCTTCTGAGACAGCATGCTAACTGAAATGAAAGTAACTGAATGATCCAAACAGACAACAGATTCATGGGTCATACAAACAGCACTCCTTTATGCAACTTTACAGTAGTTTTGTCTACAGTCAAGAGAGTGGACAGTTGATAACTATACATGTGCATTTTTTGCTGCTTTAAAGCAATTCTGCCTTTTTATTTAATTCTTTTTTTTTGCTTTTTCCCCCCAATAATTTTACTTACCAGCCACAATAAACTGTTCATATCTCCACTTTGGAGCTTTTTAAAATCACACAATAAATGTGACTGACTGGTCTATTACTTGGCTTATTTTCCTAAAAATAAATACATTTTTTATATTAAATAAATGTCAAAAAGTGAGTTAATTTGTAAATATTTTTAACCCACTTTGTGGCAATTTTAAATTATTACTTTTATTAAGCAGGGATATATTAGATATGATTTAATATATATTATTTACTATATAATATATAATTCAATATATATTAAAAAGTGACAGTAAAGTATTACATTTACATTTTATTTTATTTAATAACCTTTAAATGTTAATAATATTTATACAATATAAAACAAAAAAGTAATGAGAAATAAAAATAAGAAATGTCAAGTCAAGTCAGTCACTTTTTTTATATATATAGAGCTTTTAACAATACACATTGTAGCAAAAATGTGTCTTGAGCACTGCTTTAGGATTTTAGAATGAATTCCGAAGAATCATGTCACACAAAAGACCGGAGTGGCTGCAAATTAAAAAATAAATAAATAAATATATAAAATAAAATACAAAATTGAATGGGAGAAACTGTCATGCTCCCTATGCTGTGTGATAGAACGGTAGCCCTGCCTTTCATTTGCCAATCACCTTGGGGGTTTGCATATTCTGTAGAATCTCCATACACATTTGTATTTTATTTTTGAGCTAAAGTAGTCTAAATATAACATGTAAAAATGTAAAAACATATAAAATGTCAAAATAATACTTATTATAGTAATATATAAAAAAAGACAACAAAGAAATGAAAAAGTATGGCAAAGAATAATAAGATTAAAGTGTGTATGTTCTACATTTCAGTAGGATCATCAACCAATAAGATATAACATATTACAGTGTTACCTTAAATTTACTTATGCTCATACAGTATTAAAACATAGTCTTGGAACTTCAATAATACTAATAATATAATAATTGTCTTTGTGTGTAAGGAAAGGAATTTGTGCTCTGCGTTTAACCCATCCGACTGCACACACACAGCAGTGAGAAGTGAACAACAATGCACACACACCGTGAACACACATTGCTGCGGCTGCCCGGGGGGGCAGTTGGGGGAATGGTGCCTTGCTAAAGGGTCTCACCTCAGTCGTGTTATTGAAGGTGAGAGAGTGCTGGTTATTCACTCCTCCCACCCACAATCCCTGACTCGAACACACGACCTCTGGGTTACAAGTCCAACCCCCTATCCATTAGGCCACGACTGCCCTTAGCAGAACTCATAAGCTCATAAGCAGAAAAAAATACATACTGTTTTGTAAATTAATAAATGTACTATTTTTAGCCTTACTTTTTTAGCATTAAATAAATATAGATTAACCCCCAAGCTTCATCCATCATCTTGAAAAGATTGTGCACAAAGCATTTTTGGCATTGCTTCCCTTGTGAAGCATACATTCTGCCTTCAAATCTGGCCAAAAGACATTTTCTTAGAAGGCGGAACAGTTATCATGCCTACCTTTTTGGAGCAGCAGGAGTGCACTTATGATGCCTTAAATAGTAAGCTTACTAGACTTTGGAACAGAGCCATTAATTCACAAGATTGCAAGCCTTTTTTTTGTTTTTAAGCAAACACGATTTTCTTCGTTTTTCAAGAGTGGTCAGAAGTAGATAGGGCCATTCTGTGCCTGCTCTTTTGGTTCTGGTCTGGTTCGGTGGCAGATGGCAGTTGGGGGGGGTGACGTGAGAAATCTGCCCGTGCTCCAGCTCTCACGTTAACCCCCCGTGGCCATATGCCTGCCCTCCTGTTACCCGTTCTCTGCTCATCGGGCCTGTACTGAGCTCCGAGCTCTCTCTCACACAGGCACAAATCTTTGTCTAGAAAGCATGAGTGCACTGCGAGAGACTAATTCGATTAGTAGCCTGTTAAAAGGCACTGGATGATGATGCCTCAACTGATCATTTTGTGTAAATGGACAAGCGTGACACAGCATGTTAAAACAAAACTGTTTATAAAACATGATACAAAACATGTATAAAGACCAATCAAGACCAATTTTAAAAACCTGAACCCAATTTTACTCATCTTCCACAATAATGAACTTTTATGTCATCATATATTCATTTTGGAGTTGTTTTATATCATACAATTAATGTAACTAAATGATCAATTACTTGGCATTTTAAGTAATTTAAGTAATAGGAATATTTTTAACCACTTTGTGACAGTTCAGACCTCTACATATGGTTTAAAGGTTTGGGATTAGTATTTTATTTTATTTTTTAAGTAATTAATATTTTTATTCAGCAATAATGTATTAAACTGTTCACAAGTGAGAGACATTTTTTTTTTTTTTTAAGTAAATAGAAATGATAAAAATAAATGTTTCTTAAACACCAAATCAGCATATTAGAATGATTTCTCAGACTGAAATAATGACTGCTAAAAAATCAGCTTTGTGTCACAGAAATAAATTACATTTTCAATTATATTAAAATAAAGAAATATTTTTTTTCAAATTGCAATAATATTTCACAATATTGTGATCAAATAAGTGCAGCCTGGATGAGCCTTTAAAACATTTAATATATAACTGACCTTATTGAATTTGTGATTGGTAGTGTATGTGCTGTAAACAGCTCCTGTTATGATTTTCCTCTTCTTCCGGAAATCTGTTAAATTATGAATAAACAATTATATGTTAATATGGTCAGTCATTATGTTATGTTATGTTCACCCAAAAATCTAAACTCTGTAAATTTACTCCCCCTCATGCTGTTCCAAACCTTTATAACTTTCTTCCAACTCTTCAGACATCAAAGTCATGGCTTTCCATAAATATTCCGATGGAAGGACGTTTTGCATTGCAGTAGGGTATAAAAGAGTACATATTACGAAGTCTTTTATTTTCCAAGATATGTCCCCCTTTACATAAACCAGTTTGTATAATTACGAAAATGCAACTGATCTCATAGAACACGAATCCCTGTGTGAATCTCTCACTGAATTATTACAGACAGACTGAGACATAAATTATTTTCATCCACGACACTCAGACACAACACTAAATAAAACATCTATCAGTAATACGGGCCATTTTTCATTAGCAAACCATATAAATACAATAAACCCGTGGAATTAGGGAACAGTGTCTTCAGCCATGCTTTAATTATGAAACACTGGGGAGGGACGCAACCTTAATAAAACATCAGCATGCCTGAGAGCAGGAAGTGTGGGCTGCTGCGGTGCTCACTGTGGGCTGCCCACGCTGAATCCCAAAGCTCCCATCAGCACCGGCGCAGTGTGAGCTGACATGGTCATTCCTCTTCCAGAGGGAAGACACCTGCTCCTGCTGAGACAGCCAGACAACAGCAAACAAGCTAACACGCATGAGACGTCGAATGCCACGGCCCATATTTGACATGCAATACTGTGAACACTGGCATAGACAGAGATGATTTGCATTGTGCTGGCATTGAGGAGCGTGTGTGACTTTAAGTAGTGTAGGGTGCTTTTTTGTTGAGTTTGTGCACATGCGAGTTCAGACACAAGTTAGCATGTGCTAACATTCAACAAAAGTACTATAGATTGCTACCATGACAACATGATCTCGGTATTCAAACGGTATGTGTACATTTTTGTGCATCTGGAAATATTTGAAATATAAATCATTTTACATATACGTAAACAACTTCACAGATTTCTCACTGTGCATTAGATTAAAATTGATTAAACTTTTATAGCCAATAATATATAAAACAATAAATAAAAATACATAGAATATAAATTATGTAAATAGAATTTTATAAATGTTATAAAATGGCTTGTTTGCACTGTTATCAAACAAGGTTTAAAGTAAATGAGATGCCAAATACCAAAAGTACATTGAATTCAAATGAAAATGAATTGCTTTAATTAAACATTGATCTATTAATGTAAGGTCCGATATTACTAAGATGTATAAAAAGTAATATACAAAAGTATAAAAATAAATGTGGTAATATCTGCACTTACACATAACATTAAGGTTCATTAGTTAACTACACCAGTTAACGTGAACTAAAAATGAACAATACTTTTGTTGGTTTACATTAGTTAATGCACTGTGAACTCACATGAACAAACAAAGAACTAACATTATAAATTATATATATTTGTAAAAAAGTCCATACCTCATCAAATTTGCATGCATCTGAGTTCTTTAGTGCTTACGCCCTTTAGTGCTGTTTGCTGCAGTAAAGTGTCTTTAGCGGTGCCCTTTATTTTGTGGGCGAATAGCTGAGATCAGGCTGATTTAAGCTCTGATGGGCAATACTGTCGTGGTATTTGATCCCTGCACTGGCGAGCTCATCCTTCTGTCTGCTGACTAGACACGGCCACCTCCAGTGACACATCGACTTCTCCCCTTGCCTCAACAGGCGGCTCAGCGATCCCTGAATCCCTCACCAGTACACCAGGTGACACAGGCAGACACTGCATTAGCATCTTAAAGCAGTTCAGCTGGTGGATACGTGCTTTTAGCTCCCTGTTTTGCATGAAAGTCAACATGAAATGCCATTCGCAATGCATTTTACTTACATATAATGCAATTTTCAAGGAAACAGGATAGTCAGTGGGATGAGAGTGTAGGATGCAACATGGTCGGGAATTAATTGGATTGTGAAAAGCGGTCCAGGCAAACATTTGAATTACTCACAATAAGATCAGTATCTTGCACTGGGTAAAGTAAACAGGTGATGCAGTCCTGAAGGAAACGGGATATTCAGTGGGATCATATTGTACAGGGAAAGTAAACAGGGTTTGGTTTTTATTTCATGTTGACTTGAAAGTACTTTTTCGTTACTGTTTAGTAGTAGATGGTCTGTAGTGTGTGTTTAAAGGAACAGTTCACCCCAAAATGACAATTCTGTCATCATTTACTCACCCTCAAGTAGTTCCAAATCTGTATGAATTTCATTGTTTTGCCGAACATGTTTTGAAAAAAATTGTCACCAGGCTGTTTTGGGTCACCAATGACTTCCATAGCACTTTTTTCCCTACTGTGGAAGTCAATGGTGACCCAAGACAAAATTTGCATTATTGGGTTAACTATACCTTTAAGATCAAGCATTGCTTGGCTGATGGTTTAACTTTGTGACTGAATTTATACTTGTGATGAAAACACATTTTACACGATAATACAATCAGTAATAAAAACAATAATCATTATCTTTGGATGTTTACTGCAATACATAAAAAACTCTGATTGCTCTGAGTGATTAAAATTCTATATTATACAACCAAATGTAGCTAGTCACTTGTAATTTTTACAGACTTTGTACTCTTTTGCATAAGTACAAGTATGTTTTCCAAAGCTAAAATTAAAAATAGAAGTGTTAACAGTAGGAGGTAGCTGGCCCTCTTTACTTACTCTCTCGGCTCTCGCTGTAATTTTACTGTCCCAAGTGCTACTTGTGACGAGCTATCTGCCCACAATGCCAGCTGCTACCATCTCGAGCCAGACAGACACATCGACTTTAACTACGGTGCCATCTCCGTCTAGTCCAACACTCACAGTCGTACCCACTGCACCTGACCGGCCAGGTAAGAGAACTTCCTGTAAATGTCACAGACACAATTTGTTGACACATTGCACAAGGCAATAACATATAAACAAACGTTTTTTGTGTCAGAGTCTCCCGTTATTAAAGTAAAGTGAATCCATCAGAACTGTATTGGCAAAGTCATTTCAACCTTGAAATAAGCTATAATATATGCAAGCATGTGTCCATCTGTTTAGGTTAGACATTCTTCATTTATTCGGTCTCACTTGTGTTAATAATTGAGGGGTGAAATATTCAACAGGGAGCATGTTTAAAGTCATACACTGAGTTTTGTTCTTTTGCCCTCTTGGTTGTGAGAATGCATACATTACAGTTATTCCTTTAGAGAGGGCGTTTTGAATCTTTACTAGCTTTCAAATTTGAATTTGTATGTCTTCACTTTATACTAGGGTTTACTTTATGGGTAGGATGATTAAAATCCAGCACCAAACAACACGCATTTTTGTTAATTAAAATAAAATACCATTTTCAGCTAGTTGGCAAGGCAATATTTCTCAATTGAATTTAATTTTACTTCAAGTTAAATTAAAGTAACTAAAATGCCAAACTGAATTAAAAATAATAAAACGTATTCACTAAACATTTTAAAATATTCTCTAAACCTGCTTATCATTTATTAAGCAACAGCAGTACATATTATAGTGAATCAGGTACAAAAACAGCACGGCGCAGGAAAGAAAACAAGGCCAATGGCAAATTAAATACTTTGTACATTCCCTTCAGTTTTTTTGCTCTCTCGTACCGCACAGGGGACCTTGAGGAAAGCAGTGCATGCAGGGAATCACGCTCCACTGTAATTCCTCTCATGACTGATGGCCGTAATGGTGCTCTATATTCTGATCGGAGGTATAGCGGGGTGTGGAGATTAAATGTGAATACTGCTGTGCTAAATCACTCATTAATATATATGGGCCAAGGTGCCAAGTAACATACCATGTGGCGGCTCCTTAAACTACGTCTTCTTGAATCAAGCATTGAAGTCAGCAGGGCAGGTGGAGGCTTGCTGACTTGTAGTGTTTTATGATAATGCTGTACTGATGACAAGCTGTTACCAATTTAAACCGGCTTTTTGCTGTAAAAATAAATAAATAAACAACTGCCAGTGAAATCTTTCAGACTTAAAGACGTTTGTGCCATGATGACATACGTAATTACAGCTGAAAGTAGTTTTGACTTATTCCATTCAGTTTTTTTCCTTGACACAATTTACAACCACTTACCTTTCCTTTCCTTTTCCTTACAATAAAAAAAAATGCAAGGCCAAGAAATGCATTAAAATATACACAATTTTAAAAGCCAGAACATTCCATAACCAAAAAAAGGTAACTACAGCTCAATATATTTCTTCATATAAAAATTATTATTTATTTTTTGAAATGCCAATTTATGACTATTAGATTTTTTACAATAAGCACATTCTGATTTACTGCATTTACAAGCATTATATTTCTCTTGCATCAGGGTAATTTTCCAATCGGATGTGCTAGATAGCAGGTGTTCCGTTTTGTCGACTGTGAAGAAGTTTTTTCGCTTTGTGTAATCAAAACAATATATACCAGCACCTCACCTATCTCACACCAGGTGTGTGTAGCGTTCGCCTTTCAAACTTAATGGCGCTGAAGCTTTAACTATGAAAATGGCAAGCCCAGCCTCGGGAGATAAATCATTAAATACTCTGTTATTGTGAAACACAATCACTTTCGAGAGCACATGGCGTGGCGGTGGAAGCTCAGCTGAAGGCCGGAGCTCAATTCTTTCAGATCTATTTTTGAATAGCGATTGAATGAACAGCTGCTAAATATTTCATAAGAGAAAAGAGACCAGGTCATGGTAAGGAAGACCAAAAAGGGCCCAATTTATTGAACTTACGGAGAGAGAGATAGATACATGAAACCATAACAGGAAAACGCAGCGAGTCCTGTCCTTGAAGGGTTGGATGGGGGCACAAACGGGGGAAGTGATTCTATCAGGTCCTGTGTATCCCATTTCTGCTGAACTGGAAATGGCCAAAGGTTGAATCGCTGCAATAACATCTATTATGTACAGTATGTAAGCCCAAAGGGCAGCAATGGCATCCGTAGGCATCTATACTGCTTTTGACAGAACGGTTTAGATATCTGACTCTTTATGCTCTGTACACAATTACAGTTTCCGCAGTGCCAGATGTGATACCCGATGCAGCCACCGCAGCAACCGACACCGTGACTGCAACAACTGGCTTTGTTACAAGCAATCCACTTTCTGTTCTTCCTGAGGTTACTGATTCATTTGCCTCATCCTCTGGCGGCACTGGAACAACACTTAATATGGACATCCAAGCAATATCTTCTGCAACCATGGCAACAACCATGGCAACTTCTGAAACAACATCTTCAGCATCAGCTAGCACCATTCAACTGCCAACATCTCTTGCTGTTGATGCAGTTCCTCTAGTTTCTGATGGATCGCTAGTGGAAGCGGGTCTATTGGTTACAGCAAATTTTGCAGTGACCTTAATTACAAGCACAGTAGGGTCCTTGACTGATGCAGTTGATGCACTCCCTCCAGACACTGCTTTGATTGTCCCAGCATCTGATGTTCCTCCATCTCCTGCATCTGATGGTGATGTACCTGCAACTGATGCCGTCGCGGCTGTAACAGATGCTCCAGCAATAGTTTCAGTTTCTCCTGAGACTGCTTCCATTGTCCCAGCAATTTCAGACTCAGGTGCTTCTGAAGGTCCAGCTGATGCAGAAGCAACCGATGTCTCTGAAGAAATCAAATCTGCTCCTGAAGATCCAGTAGATGGTGCCGAAATTGTCACAGCAGGTGCAGAAACGGATTCTGATCCTCAACCAAATGCTGAGACTGACAGCAAACCTCCATCTGAAGTAGGAGAGAAAAGTGAAGTTCCTCTAGCTGAGACCGATGAGGATAAAACAGCAAACAATTTGGAGAAAACAGAAAAAGATACTCCTGAAAGTAAACCTCCATCTGAAGTAGGAGAAAAAAGTGACGTTTCTCCAGCTAAGACCAAGGAGAAAGCAGTGACAAATTTGGAGAAGGCAGATAAAGATGCTCCTGAAAGTAATCCTCCTTCTAAAGTAGGAGAAAAAAGTGACGTTTCTCCAGATGAGACCAAGGAGAAAGCAGTGACAAATTTGGAGAAGACAGATAAAGATGCTCCTGAAAGTAAACCTCCATCCGAAGTAGAAGAAAAGAGTGAAGTTACTCTAGCTGAGACCAAGGAGGACAAAAAAGAAACAAATATGGAGAAGAAAGATAAGGATGCTCCTGAAAGTAAACTACCTCCATCTGAAGTAGGAAAGAAGAGTGAAATTCCTCTAGCTGAGACCAAGGAGGAAAAAACTGCAACAACCGTGGAGAAGAAAATTAAAAGCATAGAAGCCCCAGGTACCCATGGCAAATTTTCTAACAAGTATAATCCCTCCTTGCTAAAGTGCAAATTACACAATGATCCACTTTTAAAGGAGTTTTGGGGGTGCAATCTGTTGAAGTTTTTGTCACACAACCCAAATTGCCTTCATAACAGTAAGCCAGAGGCCTGCCTCTCTTAAAGGAATAGTAAATGAAATTTCTGTCATCATTTACTCAGCTTATGTTGTTTCAAATCTGTATGGCTTTCTTTCTTCTGTGGAACACTGAAGGTGTTGTTTGGCAAAATGACAGCCTCAGTCACTGTTCACTATACAGGGAAAAATAAAGAATATTTTTTTAATGGAATATTCTCTTTATAAATAAAAGATTCCTTTTCCACTGAGGAAAGTAAGTCATATGGGATTAAGTAAATAACGATGGACTTGTCATTTTGAGTGAACTATTCCTTTAAAACAAAACACTGAGTTTTATACAGTATATCTATTCTATTATTGAATGAACAATACTGATTCTGACAAATTAATTACCCAACCTTGTTAGGACCTTAAATGAACAGACCTTTGGACATTTCGGGAAATGGCGTTTGATACAATATCCTTAACCGTGCAACCACTATGTCAGCATAAAGCAAATCATGTATCGGATTTGAACGACGAATAAAATGAATTGGAAAAAATTATGTGTTCTTCTTCCAACACTCATGATCTTTCTGGTGTAAACAGTATCTGGTCACATTAAGAAGAAGAACGAGGCTGGGAAAACCGCAGAGAGCAGGGAAGCCAAAGAGGAAAAGAAAGAGAAGGAAAAAAAGAAAGAAAAAGATTATGAAAAGAAAGACTATGAGAAAAAAGGTATGCAGTCGTTTGTCGTTGAGTGTGTGAACCGTGCAAACAGATACTGCACTCATCCGACACAACGTTTAACTTTCTAAATGACTGCGGTTTGAAAATGCATTTCTGCTTGACTGCGTTGTATCTTCCAGTAATGCTGCTGTGGATGAGATGGAGTATCTGTTAGTGAAGAGCATTTGCAGCTTGTAGCGTATTGATTGCTTTAGCCGCCATTAGATCCACAAGAAAGAAACTCGAAACCCTAGTTTCCTCTAGTTTTAGGCTGTTTTGTTTACAGTAGGCCTATCAGGTTTCCTAAATAACAGTAGCGCCGTTTTAGTGCATCGAGTTTTACAGTTTGGGCCCTTATTTGAGTTTTTCCACATCGTTGAGTGATTTGTGCCAATAGTGTAGCCGTGTTAGCCAACAAAGAGAATAACACTGATTTTATCCTGAAGTTGTAACGAGGATTTTGATCCCTGGGGGGCCGAGAACGCAGTTGTCAAGAATAGCATACATCAGATTTCAAGGTAAGGCGATGCTTTAAATCAAGCCAGCAAAAAAACTTTATCTTCAGAGTTTTAATGACATTTTATGTGAATGATGTATTTATGCATTTATGAATGTATGCATTAGCTCTCCTGTAGGCGTTGCTTATCAAAGGACAATTCAGTTTTGATTTCTGTTTTTCTGAATATGGACAGACACTAATATGGAAACTGTGGAAAAATTGCTTCCTAAATGTTATTCATTTCCTCTCTTCCATGTCGCCCTTTCTTGTTTCCCCTCTTTTCTTTGTGCTCGCATGTTTTGTTTTTTGCTTTGTCTCATAAAGGTAAGCCGCTCGTGATGTATCGTGTTTGCTAGAAAACAGAACGATCTCCCTCAGGCTGTATAATCAAAAGCGTCCTCTTCTAGAAAGTAGCTACTTTGCATTTTCACTCGTCGAGTGTTAGACAGCTGTCTGCTGAAGATGCAAGATTGTTTGTGAAACATCGCTCCATCCCTTCACCAATCTGCAGAGTAATTGAGCATTTATATTTAATTAGCTGCTCTTGCCCCCCATCCCACTGCTTAGCTGACTGTGACACAGCAGGACCCCACGTCGCCAGCATCTTTAAAACATCATATCAATTATTCAAAGCCCCAAGTGTCCAAACAGCAAAGATTCTCAAACACAACTTTAACAGCGGCTCATTATCACTGTTTATGAGTGTTATATTAATGTCCATTCAAATTATGTTAATTAAGGCCTACAGGTGGGTTTATAAACTCATGCAGATGACTTTGTACTATTTAGTCAGTCCGTTTGGAGATGTCTAAATTACTGTGTTATGTAAAATGTAATCTTCTGAGAAAAATGTAACAGCTAAAATATATATATATAACGATATCTGAATATTCAGCCATATCAACAAGCTAAATAAGGCCAAATAAGAAGATTTGTAAATTATATCTACAGACAAAACATATAACATTTGGAATATTTGGGAATAAAATAATAATTTATAGTTAAAACTATAATTAATCAATAAAATATGATTTAGACACTTAAGCCTACAGCCCTGTTCTGCATGCACATATGTACTTATTGTAGCAATAAGTAACTTTAGTAACCCTGAACCTACCCCTAAGCCTACATTAAGTATCTAGGGTAAGCCCGCTCCAAGTACATGTATTGCAGAATAAAGTGTAATAATGTAAACCAAACAATATAGTTTTAAAGCTGATAGCAGGCATTAATAAAAATGAAAAATAGTAGACCATTAGGAAAGTAATCTAGGCTACAGTGATCCACAGCTGGCCTTTCATAAGCCTTGGTGGTTTACTGTTGCTGACTTGGACAAGCTTTACAGTACATCCCATAGGAATGAACTGGAGATTTCCATGATCCGTGTAATTTTCACTAAAAAGTGCTCATGAATTGGTAAAAATGATTGGGCATTATTGCTATGTGGGCTGGAATAAATTATGACTCAAAACATTTTTATTTCCCAAGAAGTTGTTAAGAGATACAGTAAAAGAACGAAATACTGCAAATAGTATCAATTAGAGGCAAATGCCAGTTACAGTCAAATGAATCAAAGAAAGAAAAGCTTTTTGTTAAATAGCGATAACAAGTAATTAGTGATAACAAGTGTTTCTAGAGTTTGTACAATTACTATAACACTGTCAACGTTTTGAGGCAATAAACATTCATTTACGTTCAAGGCTGCAAAACGATTAGTGTTTATACTATGTGTGTACTGTGTATAAACAGTATGAATACACTATATATTTTAAATTTCTGCATGTAAACATTTGTATATAATCCTGTACTTCTGCAAATATAAAAATAATCCCAATGTAATCAAATAAAATTAAAAGCAATCTGGTAGGATTTGTCAGCAGCTGGCTAATAGTGTGTAATCTAATTCACATCATTTAAATTTTTTTAGGTAGTGTTCTCAATGCCTGCCAGTTTTTCCAGCTGGTTAAATAGTCTTCGCCTAGTTTATAGTCTTCTTAGCGTTTACATGTCACACCCATGTCCTCTCATCCATGAGTGTCTTTTGCCCTTCCTGTCCCTCGTTCCCTGATCCACAGACTAACACCTATCTACTCTTTCTCCATCAGACTGCGAGTGCAATGGTCACTCAAATCGCTGCAGTTACATTGATTTCATCAACATTGTGACTTGTGTGAGCTGCAAACACAACACTAGAGGGCAGAACTGTCAGCACTGTCGCCTCGGATACTTCCGGAATGCTTCCGCTGAGCTGGACGATGAGAATGTTTGCATAGGTCAGTCAGATATCACTCCACGTCAATCTGTTTCACTGTTCCCCCAACACACCCACACCACGCCGCTCAGAAATTGTCCTTTTCTGGCCAAATGATATGTATGGAATTGGAAAGGTTGAGAAATCTTTCCTTATTTGCATACGGTCCAACATTTGGTCTGCCACCACCTTGCCATACATGTGACAATTTCTGACCTATTGAAGTCCAACAGAAGTATGGATTTATATATACTAATATCATGCATCATTCATTTTAGAGAGTCTCCTCCGGACTGCTGTCTTCTTTTACTTAAAGGAATAGTTCACCCAAAAACGAAAATGTGATGTTTATTAGCTTACCCCCAGGGCATCCAAGATGTAGGTGACTTTGTTTCCTCAGCAGAACGCAAACGAAGATTTTTAACTTTAACCGTGGCAGTCTGGTAGTCATTGAATGGAAGTGGATGGGCACCAAACCTTTCAA
>JAUMHQ010000061.1:3822097-3834718 GCA_032361165.1 Enteromius paludinosus
CTGTGGCTCGTGACGATACATTGATGTCTTAAGACACGAAACGATCGGTTGTTGTGGGAAACTGAACAGTATTTATATCATTTTTTACATCTGATAGACAACCATGTCCAAACCGTCTCGACTCGTGCTCGACATGAGGCGCGTTCCCTGTGTACGCGCTTTGGTGTAGGATACGCAAACCCCGGACGTGATCTGTTGTGAACTTGCGCTTTGGATATGCAAACACCGGATACGCAAATGCTGGAACGCCGGAAGTGATCTGTTGTGAACAGCGTTTGCGAATCCTACGCCAAAGCGCGAGTCCGAGACGGTTTGGACTTGGTCATCTTGGATGCCCCTGGGGGTAAGCAAATGAACATCAAATTTTCATTTTGGGGTGAACTATCCCTTTAAGATCTAGGCAACTGAACAACTTGCATTTTTAACTGTTCAGCTTAAAACTGTCAGTATCCGCATTGGTATGAGAGCAGCACAAAGGAAATGCTATTGGAACATGCTATTTTTGCATGTTCTTAAAGTCAACATGAAATGCGACATGCAACCCATTTTACTTCTTTAATGTAATGTACTTGTAATACCAGATAATACCAAAAAAAAACAAAAACCAAGAAGCACAGTAGGATGGGATTTGATTTTGTCCGTAAGAAATTGTAAATGGTAAAACTAAAAAGAGAGTTTGGGATTTTTACATCACAGGCATTCTGACTTTTTGATCAAATATTATGAAGACAAAATATTTTCTTTGGAATAAAATGAATCATTCGTTATAAAACAGTGAATTACGATTTCATGTTGACTTTAAAATGTGGGGTAGAAGTAATGCAATCAGAAATCCTAAGATTAATACTTTTTTCTTTTTGATGAAAACTGCTCCAAGAGCTGTTCAGGCAGTCTGTCACAACACTTTGATAATGATACAGTGACCTCTACTGGAAGCATACACACACATAAATCACTGCGCTGTGACTGACAGATGCCCAGATGGACAAATTATGCCCTTGTGAATGCATAGAGCGAACCCTGCTAACAAGACTGATGAACAACCACTGATCACATAAAACTGACAAACACGTGTAAATACATGCCTATTGCCTTCAGGCTTAATGCTGTAACTTTTATATTTTATATAAATTTTTTTATATAAAAATTTATTTTCCAGGAGGTCCACTAATACTGCTATTGATGAATATTTACCAAATATTTTTGTGACCCTCAGAATTATACAGGTCGTTTTTGCTGCTGTGCCTTTAGGACTTTTTATGTGAGCAGTTTTTCTTATGCAAAATGCTATGTGGTACAGTTCTGCGCTATTACTTAAAGGAATAGTTTACTCAAAAATGAACATTTGCACTGTAGACAAGTTTGTTTCTTCATTGGAACAAATTTGCTAAATATAGCATTACATCTCTTGCCAACTAATGGATCCTCTGCAGTGAATGGGTGCCGTCAGAATGAGAGTCCAAACGGCTGATATGAAGATCACAGTAATCCGCAAGTAACTGACACAGCTCCAATCCATCGATCATTCAGGCATTTTAATTTAAATGTTAATTGTTAAATGTTGATACAAGCCCTCGGTCGATATTATTGCTTTCTCCAGTTATCTTATCTGAATCAGGTGAGAAATATGCACAGATCACCCATAGTTTGCAAGAAAAAAACAGGCCAAAAGATCTCTAAAGAAATGTACTGGTTGAGGGCATGGACTTTTTGTATTGGTGAAGCATTGGCGAGTGAGTGATGTAATGCTGAATTTCTCCAAATCTGTTCACACAAAGAAACAAACTCATCTACATCTTGGATTGCCTGAGAGTGAGTACATTTTAATCAAATTTCCATTTTTGAGTGAACTGTTCCTCTAAGAGCTGCAGGTTTGCTGTCGAGTTCAACACAGTTTTAGTGCCCCATTAGGAACAAAGTTAAAAATAGTTTTCTAACTATATCCTTAAATATGTAAGCAGTAATACTGGAAGCATGATACAAGCTATTTTAGGGTTTAAAATGAGAAAATGAAATCTAACACAAAATAAAGAGAACATAGCCTTCTTTTCAAGGTTTCAGCAGCACAAATAATCTACAATTTCTGAAAAATTTATATATTTTCTATACAGAGTGTAACTGTAATCAGCTGGGCTCCTTTCATGCCCGGTGCAATGACACAGGCTTCTGCCAGTGTCGAGAGGGCACCACGGGCCAGAAGTGTGAGGACTGCCTGCCTGGATATACCTGGAAGCAAGGCTGCATGCGTAAGTCACACTTGCTTCACAAAAACATTAAACACAGGCTTAGTCATTAAATACACATTATGTGATGAATGATACCGCTCGTACAACAGATAAAGTGCTGTGAATGAACAACATATGGGTGTCATTTCACTCAAACATATGAGCAACATTGTTGTTCCTCGTGGAGGTCTTTGCTGTTGTGCTACCAATAACAACCTCCTGTTCACAGCAGTTGTGTATTAGAGATACTTGTGGGTGGGCTGATACAGTGGCAAAGAATTGGTTGTATAATGAAACGCAGCCCAAAACCTACACCAGCTTATCACAATTCACCAGTATCAAAATTACTATTTACAAATACATACTTGATTGTGACAGCTCCCAGTTCTTCGGGCGCTTGTGAAATGTTTTTTAGATTTACATTAAATTATCTGAAGACAATGTATATGAGGGACTGAAACACCCAGACTCATGCACAGTCATCATTATCATCTCTGCTCTTATTAGACCTGGTTTTCATGCAGGCATTGCTTAAACCTTGAAACAATAAATGACCAGCTTATTTTGACTGGTTTGATTCTTTAATTTCTAATTATTATTTAATATTGAATAAAAGTTACAGTGTATTCATTCTGATTATTAATATCCATTATTTATTTTCTGATATACAATTCAGATTCTTCTGAAAAAATTAAGTATAAAAAATGTAAACTTGGTAATAATAAGTATTTTAAGGTGTCCTTGTTGCACGTTACATGAACTAATTATCATAATAGCAATAAATTATGCATTTATGCAAGTAACCCTAGGCCACACCCTTATCCTAACTCTAAAATAATTGTATTTTATAATTGTATTTAAGAAAAAATTAAGTGTAACCCAGAATCGCATTAAACTGATGTAAAAGACATTCACATTACTATAAATAAATTCTATTAATTTCAGTCACAGTTCCAACAAAAATATAAAGCAGCACAACTGTTTTCATTATTAATAATGAAGAGAAATCCTGATCAGCAAATCATATAAGAATCATTTCTGAAGGATCATGGGACACTGACAAATTCTAATTTTTATTCTCATTTTACTTTATTTTTTTAACAAATAAATGCTTGAGCATAAAAGACTTCTTTAAAAAAAGATTTTTAAAATCAAAACTTGTGTACGTGGGTCAAAAATGAAGTTACAATAAGTGCAATACTGCTTTACCACCAAAATATTCAAACGTTTTCGGCTTAATTTAATTGTTTTTCTGAGCAAAAAGTAAATATGAAAAAAAAATTCCCGATTAACAGAAAACACCAACTAAAATATCATTCAGTTTTGTCAGGCATATTTACAACAAAAAATCTATTTATGAAATATTATTAGAATAATTACTTACACCTCAAATACTAATTACTGTATTTTCAAAATTTAACCCATCCAACGTGCACACACACAGCAGTGAGAAGTGAACAACATCAACACACACAAAAACACCGTGAATACACACCCAGAGCAGTGGGCAGCCATTGCTGCAGCGACGGGGAAGAAATTGGGGGAACGGTGCCTTGCTCAAGGGTCTCACCTCAGTCATGATATTGAAGGTGGAGAGAGTGCTGGGAATTCACTCTGCTGGACCTGGGACTCGAACCCACGACCTTTGGGTTACAAGTCCAACCCTCTATCCATTAGGCATATATTAGTTTACAGCTAGTTGGCCCCAAAACACACACACACACAAAAAAACATACACAACATTTCACTGAAAATGAATCCCTTCTAGTTAACTACCAGTGTAAACATTTTTGTTCACTCCGGGTAAAAGATATCTGCTAAATGAATACTGCCATTTATTATTTACCTAACTTTTAAGACAAAAAACATGATCTGCGAGTAGCATTACAAGGGCACCTGACAATGTTTTTTATGTTTACAAACATGTAACATAATTAATGGGGATCTTCACTCTGTCCTTCTTCCCAGCAAACGTGTGTGACGACGAGCTGCTCCTGTGTCAGAACGGTGGCTCCTGCATCCAGAACCAGAAGTGCGTGTGTCCGCCCAGCTTTAGGGGTGTTTTGTGCGAGCAGCCACGCTGCCAGGGCGAGAGAGGGTGCGACGGCGCATCGGCCTGCTACCTCAGCACACTGACGCTGCTGCTCTGCCTTCTAGCCAACAGCCTGCTTAAAGCTAGCGCCTAGAAGCCCATCTTATTCCTGATATCCATCCTAGTCGACGCAGGCCGAAGGGCTGAACCCTGCGGATGAAGACAGAGTGGCCTGAACCCGTACGGACCCAGCCTCACGGTGCTGAAATCTTTTTTCGGAAATGGCGGCAGCTGCGCTGAGGTCAAAAACGCCTTCACGAGACAGGTGGTTTATTGCTCGCCGCCTAGCATCACTGATCGCCTGAACTTTATACCAAAAACAGAACAACAACAACTTCAAGCTCCGTTTCAGCTCACTCTACACAAAACTCGGAGGAATATAGAGACGCGGTTTCGTTTAGTTTGCGTGTCTACTTTCTGTGTAGTTCCGACGCTCACTGAGGTGCAAGCACTGCACTTAGCCAGCTTGTTTTAACCAACAACAAACGGTCGATATCACGGAAGCCTACTTATGCCAAGTTATTCTTCTTCTCTTGAAGACTTGTTTTTACATTTCCTTTCATTGCTGCATTTTTCTCGCATTTTATTGCCATTGAGGTTGCAACAAGTAGATGAAACCGATGGAAAAGATGTTTAATGGTGTCCCTCTAGTATGAGGAATGAATGTCTCTATAGCTTGTGTTTGAGATTATGTTTATGGAATGTAGAAAGAGGTTTGAAATTGTCACACTGAACAAATATACATATATCAGTCTATCTGAAAGGAAATATGAAGTATTGTATATTATGATTATGATTATTATTTCAATATGTTTTGTAGAAATGGTTATTTTTGTTGTAATTGTTACCATTGTAAAGACATTGCAGCCTTAATTGCGGTGCATATGGTATTCACAACATGGTAAAACTATATTTGATGATCCATCAGAGTGCATCTCTAATATATTTGGAATATTTCTCCATTCATATCAATACATTTAAATAAAGCATAAATAGTTCATTACATGCACAGCTTTAGCTCAATGTAACCTGCACATGATCATCTTGTTACTGGAATGTATTCAAGACCATTCAGGGCTGCTTATTAACACATGATGACAAGTACTTTCCTAAAGCACAAAGTCTCACAAACCCCAAATAAATACTAGATAACTATGAAGCACAGAACAACAAAATGCATCGCCAATCAACACCATTTAGAATGACCATTCAGATTTAACAATTAAAAATTCAGCACACTGTACATCATGCAATCAGGTTCTTTTTCAAGTAATTTTAATTTTCCTTGCGCGAGTCTCAAAGAAACGCCAAAATCTTTAGCGGCTCATGGGCTTTTTGATGTATTTCACATTTACAAATGCTTTACATTCACGATGAGCCAGGGTAAGTAAAATATTATCAATAAATATTATAAATGAATAAAACCTGACAATCAGAAAGCACAAAGAGACGTGAGTGAATTGTCTTTCTTTAGACTCTTTTCCATGAAAGCTTTCCGGTTAGCGGCTGCTGCAGCATTACACCGACACGACAGTCACAGCAGCTAATGAGGGTAATTAATATCAGGCCATTTTTATTCCTTAGAAAGTTTCACAAGGTGAATCAGCTGTATATATGTCTACAGACCCAGAATCAAATGTGCTGAGCCGTGTGCACTGCTATAACCACCTGCACTGAAATAAATAAATATACCCTTAATAACACACAACTTGAGTCAGCAGACATTATGCCAGGTGGAGACTTTTGCTTTCTGGAAATAAGTAAACAAGGCTCTATCCAAGCGTTAGTTAAAAGCAAACTACTCACACAATGCATTGTGTGTTATAAAGCAAATCTATTTCTGTAATTACCGCTTCATGTGAGCATGTTTATACCTACTGTAGGCTATATAGCAGACTTTCAAAAATATGCTCTGATCAGGAAAAATAACATGATGGAAATAAAGAGCTACCATTGCGTAGTGAGGGACTGACAGTTTTCTTAGATGAAGTTGTCAATTTGATGTTAATCTTGAAATGCAGTATAAGCATAGCTAATATGTAAAAGTCACATATGTTGCTAATACTAATAGCAATGATAAAGCTGTAGTTCATAAGTAATGTCACTTACTAGAGGATCGCAGGAAAGAACTAGCCTTTGCTAGTTTCAATTAAAAACCCAGAACAGAATTAACATTTGAGTCATATGAGAAGCAATATCTCATATGCATTTAAAAGTCACTGCGGCCCACTATTCTTGATCATTATTTTTATTATTATAAGTTTTAATTAGCCTATTGTGATTAAATAAAATTATAAAAATGTAAATAAATTATTATATATTTTGTTTTTTGAGGACATAGGAAACCCCATTTAAATATTTAAAAAGGAACTTGTGTAAACTACTTTACTTCTGATAAAAACATTTCCATCAGCTCAAAAAATAAAAAATAAAAATGCAATTACTAAAATTATTTAACATGATTGTGATAGTAATAAAAAGAGCTATTAAGTAGACTAAATAATCTCCACTATTTAGTAATGGTTGCGACATGAAAATTATCTACATGGTAGGTATGACCCTGTAACTTTAATTCTTAAACTGGGCTCTGCCTTCTTAAGAAAAAGCGTGATGTCATAAACATGCGACTAAATGTCCTGTGCGCTTGTTTAGCCGGTGAGACTTACTCACATGGGTTATGTACATACAGTGGGCAAATAACAGCACTTTATTCATTTGATTTAATTTACTGTAACGTTATTTATTAAGTGTAAATGATGTATCGTGTATTCTGCTCGCGGTGGGTTTTATCCGGGCTGTCGGTGACAGCTGGCATAGGCATCGGTGCCACCTTGACAGCAACCGGCGATCGGGAACAGCGACGCGGCGGACTGCTGGACCGCATCCCGGTTATCCCGATCCCGAGCGTCGACGCGGCGTCAGAGATTAGCCCGTACCAGCCGGGACAGCTCGCTGTGAGCAGATCCACGGCTGTGATGAAGTACGGCTTCCCTTCCCTGTCTAACATCAAGAGCAGAGAGTCTTACGTGACCTCATACGACCCCAGAAACAGGACCGCGGCCTGGGTCATAGAACAGCTCAACGGCGACACAGTAACCGGGACTTCGGACAGAAAGTTCTGCGATTTCAAAGAGGACGACTCGGTTCATGTTTACCACAGATCGAGCAATACGGATTACAAGGGCAGTGGGTTTGACAGGGGTCACCTGGCCGCAGCAGCCAATCACAAATGGAGTCAGAAAGCCATGGATGAGACATTCTACCTGAGCAATGTGTCACCACAGGTGAGCAACTCAATGTAGTCACTGTAACTGCTGCTCAGTCCTCTTCACATGGGTCTTGCTGCAAACAGCGGTTAAGGAAGTACATTTAAAATGAAAATTTATCCTTGTATGAAATTAATAAAATAAAATGCCACATATGTATATGTAACTTATTTTTAAATATGCATTTATCAGTGGTTTCTTTAGTATTAAAAATTTAAACTAATGAATGCATGTAACTGTCTAATCAATTAAGAGAAAAGTAATTTAAATATTTATAATAATCAATTTTAAAAATGCTACCTATAAAGTATTTATTATTTTGTATTATAATATAGTTTTTGTTAATAATCAATGTTTAAGATGTCTTTTTAAAAAGTATGTAAATTATCGGATTACTAATCCTTTGTTTAGTATTAATAGTTAAACCATTTATAAATTTAAATAAGTATCAATGTAAATCAAGATATATATATATATATATCCTAAAATAAAAAATAAATATTAATAAAAACTTTAAAATGTCACAGATAATACTTGTTTATATTTATTAATCATTTTACTATCAGTTCATGAATTTATGCTTAATCAGTAAGGAAAAAATATAAGAGAAAATGAATTTAAAAAGTCACCTATGAAAGAATTGAACTTATTTTGTGTATTTATTAATAATCACTTCTGATTAATAATCAAACCTTTACTGAATTTATATAAATGTCTAATCAAGTATGAGTTAAAAAAATCAATTTGTTTTGTTTGCTTCTTCATTCTGTTGTATGCAAATTCTTACTTGTGAATTGAAATAGAAGTAATTCATTAATGCTGTTATTTCCATGAGCATCTTACTTTACATAATCCATAAAACCACCAGTCATATTTTTATTTTTCTATTTGCACGGGTAATTACGGCTATTAATATTGCAGATCTGTTTTCCCACAGAATCCTCATCTAAACCAGAACGCATGGAATAACTTGGAGAAATATTGTCGCTCTCTCACCAAGCATTACCAGAATGTCTTTGTGTGTACCGGACCACTATATTTACCCCGGTAAAAGCCAATATCAAAATCAGTATGGTCGTGAGAAGCTCTCCTCTTGATATTTGAAATTATCCTGAAATCAAGAAATGTGAAAATATTTTAAAAATTGATAGAACCTAATTGTCCCTCTCTGCACCTACAGACAGGAACCTGATGGGAAAATGTATGTGAAGTATCAGGTTTTGGGAAAGAACCACGTAGCAGTGCCGACTCACTTCTTTAAGGTGTTGATTCTGGAAAAGCCAAGAGGAGACGTGGAGCTGCGGTCCTATGTGATGCCCAATATGCCAGTCGATGAGAAGATTCCACTGGAGCACTTCCTGGTTCCCATCGATAGCATCGAAAGAGCGTCTGGACTGCTGTTCGTACCGAACATCATGAAGAGGACCAGCAGCCTGAAAGCCATTACTGCAGGCTAGAGAGCAGTTTACAGTGATTGCTGAGGGGGAAAAAAACCTCAAAAAGTTTCAATGTGTCACTGTCAAACATTTATAAATGTTAAGTTATCAGGGAAACGTAATTTTCAGTATATGTGGAAAAACTACTGAGAGCGACATGATATCATTCACTAGCACAGGCTGGCAGTTTAATGCTGTATTGCAGGGCTTCACAATCCTGGTCCTGGAGGTCCGTTGTCCTGCAAATTTTAGCTCCAACCCTAATCAAACACACCTACTTGTAAGCTACAGGCAGGTGAGATTAATTAAGGTTGGAGACAAATTTTGCAGGACAGTGGACCTCCAGGACCATGATTGAGAAGCCCTGCTTGTTTAACAGGGAAGATTTTGAATCGTTGTTTTTAGATGTCAGCCAAAATCAGGACTTTTAACTGAGCCTTAGTGTGAAATTGCATTTTAATTTCATCTGTGAATTTCATCTGTGAAAGCATTTGAGCATAAACGTGAGCATTTATTCTACTGAAAATAAAACACATCTGTAATCCTTAAATCATATTTATGTTTTTATCACGCTTCAGACATTAATGGTATCTTAGAAGCAATATTTTTTTTAATATGACATGTTAAAAAAGCACAATCACATAATTTACCACATAACTGAACTATATACTCGAGTATTCAATCTACAGTGTGAGGCAACAGACCTAGAAATAAGACTTCAGGATGAATTTAGTTGAAGTTAATGACCATTTAGAAAGACAACCCACATATATGCTAGTCATTTATAGTAAATACTAGTGTTTTACTATTGTAAAGTACTTTAAGTTATTTTGTGGTAATTCTATAGTTACTGTGGTAATATAACAAGTAGCTACTATAGTTGTCAACATTCGAAGTGGATCAAAACCTTTCATCAAAGTTGTCCTGAGACAAGAATAGGCATTGTTTTTTTAATTTTGGACAACTTTCTACAACTATAGGGTATATTATACTGCAATACACTAGAGTTTACTGTAGTGAAAACCGAAGTATACTACAGCAGTGGTTCTCAATCCTGGTCCTCGAGGCCCCCTGCTCTGCATATTTTGCGTGTCTCTCTTTGTAAACGCACCTGATTCTGATAATCAGCTCATTAGAAGAGAGATCCGTGCATGAGCTGTGTTCCCAATCGACATGGTCCCTACACGGTGTCCGTTAAAGTTCACTTCACTTCGGAACATTCATTCACGGATTTGCGCCGTAAATAAGTGAATACGATTTAAATGATGTCTTGTACACTTAAATGCACTTTGAATGGAACGTATGAATTCACTTCGAACTGGAATCATCCACTTCAAAGTGCGCATTCGTTCAAACAGAACAAGAGAAACATACGAAATGCGCAGAGGGGGATTGAGAACCGCTGATCTAGCACAGTGTGTGCGAGACGTAATTTAAATCGTATTCACTTATTTACGGCGCAAATCCGTGAATGAATGTTCTGAAGTGAAGTGAACTTTAACGGACACTATGTAGGGACCATGTCGATTGGGAACACAGCTAATGCTCGGATCTCTCTGCCAATGAGCTGATTATCAGAATCAGGTGCGTTAACAAAGAGAGACACGCAAAATATGCAGAGCAGGGGGCAGCAAGGACCAGGATTGAGAACCACTGATATAGACGGCCCGAGATTTGATCTTCTAAAAAAGTATGGGCTACAAATATAGATGTAAAATGTTATACTCTTTCAATCTGCTTTGTTTACCCTCATGATTTTTCATTAAAAATTCAATTAGTCCAGGCATTCCAGTTTTAAAGGACTATCAAAATAAAATAACACAAAGTTCCCTTAGTCATTCATCACAATGAGTAAAAAAAACTAAGAAATAGTTCTGGTGTGTAGCATAAATGGTTGAGGTTCACAGAATAAAATATGTGACTTATAGCATAAAAAAATCCCCATGTTCACTATCAGGGCAATAGCCAAGTAACCTTTATTTCCTTAGCGCTCTTTACAGTGCAGTCTGTGTCAAACCAGCATAAACAGGAAATAGCAGAAGCAAGTCTGGAAACCTATCTGCGGAAACCATTCACATTCTGCTATAAAGCAGATCTAAAAGTAGTTTTATTATTTAGCTCAAGATCAGAAACGGTGTGAAGTTAAACAGGCAGCTCTACAAAAAATTCAATCAACTGGTGATGTTAAATATCACCCAGGATCTGGACCGGAGACAGGAGTGTCAATGATTTCTTTCTGCTACTGTAGAAATCTTATAATTGGATGGATGGCTGGATCAACGTCAAAATCAATACAACAATGGGCCGCTGAGCACAAAATGAAATTTCAGACCGTATAACAGACCAAACGGATAAGCAATGCAGATTTCTCACAATATATTCTTTGCTCATATTTACAAAGTGGCCTGACAATTCTGACCACGACAGCACTGCATTGAGCAAACAGACCTGTGAAATGCTCCATGAACTCCTGTTCCAGCTTCATGGCTCTGTCGTAGGTCTTCCTGCCTTGTTCCTCTGTCAGTCTTTTATTCATCTCCCTGAGGGCAAACAGCAAATTATTTTATATTACAGCGCATTGCATTTATGGATCAGTGGTCCATGCATACTAAACTATTTTGAGAAAAAAAAAAAATATATATATATACACATTTGTACAGTTACGCAAATGTACACTGGTCATTGATAGCGTGACATTGCTTTTAATAGACAATGATCTTTGTAAATACTAGTTTTACAGACTAGTAGTCTTTTACTCACATGATGTTCTCCATTGATTTTGGTTTGATGAAAATAGCGATGGGGTAAAGCACAGCAACCTGCAGTCTCTTTATGGCGTTGCCTGACACATCTAGAATGCAATGTTTGCCCTGAGGAGAGCAAAGACGGTGATTCCATACGGTAAGCAACAAGGCTGCATGTTATCTCTAGAAACTATACTAAGCTCTGTTTCTCATGTAAACACTGTGTAGAGGCATTCAAATCTTTGCCTTGTAATGAAATGTTTGTAGAGTTGTTAATAAAAACAATTCTTATGGTGAGAAACAAAACAGGGCCTCACCTTTTCCGCCACCTCTCTGACAGACTGCACACTGGTTCCATACAGGTGACTGTTGTACTGGCCTGCCTCGATGAACTTGTGCTCCTGTATATCTCTCTCCATCTGCTCTCTGGACACAACAAAGTGGTAGTCTCTCCTGTCCACCTCATAATCTCGCTTCGGCCTTGTTGTATCTGAGACAGAGAGCAGCATACGTCACAGGTTAAATGACCACATGTAGTTCACAGGTGTTTGATGGTTTGTAGTTCCAAATACATTTATATTTGACCGAAGCATAAAGCATTAAATCCTTATAGCTGCTGCATTTAAGTTGACTCTGCCCTAGGACTTTTCTAGTTTTTTTAAGATTTACTCAAAGATTAGATTTTTGAAACTATTTTTTACTCACCATCTCTACCGATTCATTTTTTTTTGGCGCTTCTGAATTTGGCTTATTTTAATTATTTTTTTGGGCTTATTTTAAATCTTTTACCCCCAGTTTCACAGACAAGGCTTAAGCTAGTCCCAGACTAAATTGCATGTTTGAGCTGTCTCAGATGAA
>JAUMHQ010000061.1:3841330-3860475 GCA_032361165.1 Enteromius paludinosus
ATGTCCATGTACTGAACTGTTATTATTCAACCATGCCAAGGTAAATTCAGTTTTCCATTCTATGGCACCTTTAAATTCCATCAGAAGTTTATGTAGGATGCCTAATGTTTCAAACAGTACATTTTGAACCACAATGTAATTTCTAATGGATCACAACTTATGAGGGGTTTTCTAGATTAGATCTTTAACCACAAGACCACCCCAAATCTTCACCTGGTGATGATGCTCTTCATCTGGTGCTCTTTCTCATCCTGCTGTTTGCGCAATCGCTCCTCCGTGTCCTCAAGCCGGGCCTGGTACTCCAGGAGCATCTTCTGGGTTTGGTCGTCCTGGTTCTTCATGTGAGATTCATACTCCTCCAGCTTCTTGGCAGAAATACGCAGCTTGTCCTGCAGGACAGCAATCTCCTGTTGATACTGAGGAGGAGAAAACGAGAATGAAGAGCTTTAATAGCAGGATTAGAGAGCAACAAAAGCAGTGTAAAGAGGGAGTTTTCGGATGTGTACGACTTTGGTTCGAAATGCATATTACACGAACAGAGCCCTGCTAATCATCCCATATCTGTCTGCTAAGCCTGGCAAATCCAGCTAAGCTGTATGAAATATATCTAAATAGGTGCTACTGAATATTTCAAAGATTAATCTTTCATGTGTTTTGGGGCAATCCTGTGGCTCACAGTAGAGTATGCTGCTAGCAACACCAAGGTCAACATCCATACATGTGTATTATTTTATGTTCTACACATATATATGAAATAACCCACATTTATAACACAGCCTACATGAATTACCCCATAGCGGATCTATACAGGTGGAGCTGGGGAAGGTGGAGGGTTTCTGAAGCATGCTGCAAATGATAAGGAAACCACTTTGAATGTTGAGCAGCAAGCTCACTGGCTGCTGATACAAAAGAGAACCAATCAGCTATGCCATGTGACAATGATGTCATTTTGTCAAATGTAGTCCTATCTGACTGCGCCATCTAGAGTTTCATGACAAAACTTTGTATTTATAAAGCCTGTCTTTTAAAGACGGCATATTTTAACATTTTTAGCTTTGAGTAAATTGATCTTGTTTTTGGGATATTTAAATATTTTATTAAAAAATAATGCAGACATATGGATTTAAAATGTTTTTTTTGCTGTGTTGTTGCTTCAAGCAATTCACAAACCGAGAAAGTGTAGCACAAAATGTTTCGGAAAAGAAAGTTTTTGAGAACTCGTGATAGCCTCCCATCTTGAGATTCTGCTTGGTTGAGGGCTTAAAGATACAGAAACTCATTGCTTTATGAATATGCAAAGACTTGGAATAGTAAGCCTGGTTTTCTGTGTGTTTTTTCATCTTGTGATCCTTGACTAAAACACTGTTGTGCAATAAGCTACATTCCTTGTAGAGGATTCAACCAATCTTCACAGAATCACTTACATTAACAGCTTCAAACACACGGATATAGTAGGGTTCTGCCGAGGGAGAAGCTCGAGTATGTGGGTGTACGCACTCAGACGGGCTCATTATTCATTAAAGAGCAGGGGAAAGAGACGGCAGACAAGCCTGATCCAGGCGTGTGCTCTCTACTGTTGCAGTATAGCGATTTGAACCTGTCTTCCTAAATCACAACACTATAGAGATCAAAAGTCAGCTTAGTCTAAAATCTATTTCAATTGCGGTCTTGCTCTTCGGAAGACGTCTACCTGTCTGCAATTTGACATCCACAGTTCTTGTTCTGGTTTAGGACATGATGCAGTGACTAAGCAACTTAAATATCCTGCTCAGGGAATGAAAACCTTTGTACTGTGTTTCTCACGGTGGCCGTAACGCGCTGCAAACTTCAGAAAAGACATGCAAACAGAAAAAAACGACAACACATTAAGAAAACATCTTCATCAGTTTGACAACACAGGCGCTGCAAACACAGAAACGCGATGCAAACAGCACGGACCACTATGGAAATGTTTCAGGGGGACCTCAAAAAGTGACGAACCCATCTGAGAGTAATTCTAGCTAACATTGCATTAAAATAATGTTTCACAGTTAAGTGTGAGACCGTATGATCAGGTTGTTAAAATAAACACAAAAAAACTCACCTTTTAGTTTAGCGACAACATCTCTGCTCTGACCAAAAGCCACGGAACAAATAATCAGGTCCCAGATAGGTTAGTCACTTTTTGGGGTCCCCCCTGAAACATTTCCGCTGCGGTCCGTGCTATCAAACTGATATCACGCCAAGACGTGACATTATCACGTTGGTCCGCTTTAAAAAACGTGTAGCTGTCACGGTTTAGCCTTCTCAGACGTGAAACTTACACGTTTTGTGTCGTCGAAAATTCCGTGATGGGCTCACGTAACAGATTACCATGTAATTCAGTGACAGGCATCACTCGTGATCCACCACGGATAACTGAATTCATTTGATATAAATTTTATACTTTCATTGTTGCACCTAGCCCCACCCTTCACCCTAAACCTACCCACTTCTGAACAATATAAAACACACAGACAATATAAGCGCAGTCACAGGTATTTATTGCAGAAACTGACCATAAGCAGTAAAAAAAAGCATTACCAACAAGCTGTGTTGCATTTCAAGTTCTTCTAAAGCCATATTTATGAGAAGAAGAGAGTAAAATAAAAGGTTTTAATCGCTGAAATTATCCCGCTCCATTAGCGCATTCACATCTTATTCAAAAGACACTCTCGTCCTGTAGAATGACGCAAATCGATCACCAGACACAGAAGAGCCAAAAGCATTTCACAACAGCATGACGTGATCGGTCACGAGACACGCGTGAGCAAATAGAATTTTACAACCAAGGCTGACGTATGGATTCTCCTGGCGGGCGGCATTTTTTACATTTGCGCAAAGCAGCAGATGACATCACAGATGAGTCACGGCGGACGCAGAGATGGTGTTCAATCCTTTTGCCTCGGAAGAATAAGAATATTAATCCTTTTTAATAAATAATGTGGGTAGTATCTGCTGTTTTATCTTGTGTTTTAGTAACGGATGGTAGGTTTAGGGGTAGGTGTTGGGTTACGTGCTCATAAATGTATAAAGTAATATAAATAAAACTGTTGACCGTTTACAGTGAAAAATAACACCCCAATACAATAATGGCAATATCATTACCCAATATATGAATCCAAATCCATGCATGGATCACAGCTAATGCCTGTCACTGACGTGTAAGTTTCACGTCTGAGGAGGCTAAACCGTGAAAGCTACACGTTTTTCAAAGCGGACCAACGTGATAATGTCACTAATGAGTTTTAAGAATGTTTTCTTAGGTTTGCAGCGCGCTGAGCTCTCTCGGCCACCGTAGTTTCTTGGAAAATGGTTTAAATTGTTTAAGTTAGCAGTTTACACTGTTTAAAGTTTGGGGTCAGAATTTGAAAATATCTTTTGACAAATCTCACTCTTGCTTATGTACTATATTTATTAATAGCATTGTTATTAACATTTTTATTATTATTACAATTTAAAGTAACTGGAATATTTTTGTGTAGACTGTGATAAGTTTTTTTTCAGGACTCTCTGAGGAAAGTAAGTTCAATAGTACAACATTATTATCTTTTGTAACATTATAAAAATATAGTGTGTGGGTCAAAGTTACAGATTTTTCCAATAATGCCAAAAATCATTAGGGTATTGAGTAAAGATCATGTACCACGAAGATACTTACCTAATAATTACCTACCATGAATATATTACAAATATTTTTTGATCAGTTATATGCATTGCTAAGAAATGAATCTGGACAACTTTAAAGGTCATATTTAAACTTTTTGCACCCTCAGATTCCATATTTTTAAATAGTTGTATCTCAGCCAGATATTATCCAATCATAACAAAACATATATCAAGGGGAAGCTTATTTGTGCTTATGCATGGATCTCAAGTTTCAGAAAATTGACCCTTATGATATATATTTATGGAAAAGTCGTAGTTAATAGTTAACAAGTGTTACCTATTCTAAAATGTTAGCAAAAAATTCTGAATGGCATTTTGGCAAATGCTGAGCTAATAAATATTTTTTAGGAATTGGTCATTTCAAGCAGGTTACCTGGCAGCATCAGCATGACGTTAATAATATTCATAAACATGTCCCCACAGAAAGTCCATTATGTTCCAGAGATGACAAATAATGAAACTAGCTAATGCATTTTATAAGAAATCATCACTGTCTGTGTGCCCGTGGGAGGCCAGTTTTGATCACGCAAACAGTAAGCCCGCAGTATTTCTGCGTATACTGCTGTTTTTCGTGCTGCCGAGCTTCAGGATGAGGTCTCATTATTACCTTCTCAGTTGGTGTGAGATCCTCCTTGTTTGGAAATTCCTCCCGGTGTTTGGAATCTGGGTCAATTCCCTCCTGCTCCAAATATTGCACATTCATATTCAGCAGCCATGCGGCAGTGCGATCCAATGCATTGGGATTCACAGGAGAGGGAGCCTAAGAAAAGTTCATTCAAACACACACACACAAATACATTATTGTGTCCTAATTAGCCATTCTAGCATCTATATGACACTGATTTGGTAGTTTTCACTTATGCACACACACAAACAAGTGCCTTAAAACTGTTTAAAGTGACAACAACACTTGTGCTCGCTAGGAAAAACATTTGATCATTTTTTAATGAAGATTCATTCCTCAGACATCAAAGCAACCGTCTGGACAATGAGAGCAGTCATTTAATCACTAGCGCAGTGCTATCGCTCCAGCAATTAATTCTGCTTGTCTGCTCCATTTCTTTTGCCTTTGACGGCGAGAGGGCTACGTGTTCGTTTCAACCTAAGAGCCTTGTTGATTGTAGCGATGCACCAAAAGACTCATTAACCCCTGAGAGATCTGAGTGCCAATTTGTTTTAAGGATATCAGCAGAGTGCTGGCAAATTTAGTGGTATCTAAATTAGCTATGGGAATGTAGCAAATCTCAGACCTAGTGAAACATAGAAGATGTGATCGGTTTTAAAATGTTATCTCTTCAGAACATGGAACTTTGAAAAGTATCTTTTTCTTGATTGTAACAATAATAACTATGATTAGGTTTAACCTTTCTTAGGTTTAATCTCCTGTGCTGCAAAACCTGCCATAATGCCAGTTGTTAGTGTGTTGCTGAGCAGTTGCTGTGGAGTTTGGAGTGCTTTTTAGTATGTTGGTTGCTAGGATCTTCAGATGGGTTGCTAGGTGTTTGCTTATTAGTGGTCATGTTTGGACTTTCAGATAAAACAGGTTTTTACTTTCTCAGGAAAAATCATATTTTTAATTTCCAAATTTTTGTAAAAATAAACTAGTTAATATGTTAGGTTCTGTAATGGCAAACAAAATAGAATTACAATAAAATGTAATTAGACTCATTTTAAATAATAATTAGAAATTTCAACAGAAATATATATATATACAGGAGTGTGAGAGTAGTATGATACTGAAATACCCTGGTCCCATTATAGCCACTTGTTTAAGATCTAAATTTAAAAACTTGTTAAAATGTAAAAAAAAATATTTTTAAAGACTTTTGTATATATTAGAAATATGAAAAGTAAAATAATTTCGCATTGGTCTGGATGAAAATGCAAATTTATTATTTTTTCCACTAGGTGTCGCTTTTGGCGCGCTAAAAACCCATGAACACTGGTTCAAATGAAATCAACCAATCACAGATGGCGTTTGGTTAAAAAGAAATCGTTAAACGAATCGTTTGAAAGTTGTTGAACAAATAAGGTAAATATATATATATATATATATATATATATTATCAGAAATAGAGTTTTTTTTACCTTGCAAGCACTTTAAAGAGCAATTTTATCAAAAGAGAAAAAGAAAAAAAGTGTAAAAATAACTCACTTGTTTGTGTAGGGTGCGCTGCTTGGATTCTGGACTGTCCCCTTTGGAGGACGACGACTGCTGCCTCAGTCTGGTGCTGCTGCTTGGCCAATCAGGAGATGATGACATCATACTCCCACTGGAGGGCCGGGGGTACGGTGCGGTGTTGAGCATGTTGGGTGGAGTACGGCCCCTCGTGACGGCTGGAGGTGGCTGGTCTATCCGGCGCTGTGGACCCGCGCTGTTCTGCCGTGGTATGTTGGCTTGATGTTGGGGCTCAGTGAGGGACAGCTGTCTGCGGCTGAACTCTCCAGAACACCGAATGAACTCGTCCCCGCTGCTGCCCCCTCCGCCACTGGCCCCCGTGCTGGACTGGTTCAGGAACGGGTGCTTTGACCCCACGGTAGCTGCTTCCTCTGCGTTACTCTGGGAGCTGATGGAGCTCTGGCATTCAGATCCCGAATCGGCCACTGCACGGGGCAATCCGGCGGCCATCTGGTACACAGGGTTCTGGAAGGAGAGCGGGGCGAGCAGTTGGGGCCTCCCCGGGGCGGTTTCTGTGATCGGTGTGGTGGGGGTCTGACCTGCCCTCCTCAGGGTCGGGCCGCCAGGTGTGTTGCCCTTGACAGTGCGGGTGGTCCACACTCCTGTGCCCTGGCCCACAGAGGTCTGGCTGTCATTTATGGGATCGCTGAAGGAGGTGTTGGGAGCACTCTCGAGAGAACGACTGTCCTGCAGGTCCACCATTGACAAGCTCTTGCTGCCGTTGGGGATCTGAACATCTGGCTCATTGGCCTCTGAGTAACTGGAGCTGCGGGCGGGCGACGGCTGGATCACAGAATTCTTTGTGACGAAAAACAGATCCTTGTTTTCGGGGGTCGGTGAGGGCAGCCGAGTGAAATCCACCAACCTGTCCAAAGTGGCAACGGGTCAAAATGAAAATCACAGGTCATCAAATCAAACTCATTGTTTGCCAATACAGCTCATTTGCATGGCTAATGGATGTGTGTGTGCTGATGTGAACGATCACAGTCCAAATACTTTGAACATGCAAAACATGCAAACAAAGCTACATTAAAATATATGTTTGATTACTGCGCTAAAGAACAAAACACCCTGAGGAAAAGGATGAAGAAAAGGAAAGTATGAACAATGTCTTGCTTTAGTGCTCTTTAGTCAAAACAAATCTGTTTCTAATGGAGAATCTGGCCATGTTAAGTGCATGTACTGTATTGCCAGTTTCTAAATTTACATCGGTCAAAGTTTAGGTCAGTAAGATTTTAAGAGATAAAGAAAAATTAAAAGGAGCACGGCTCTTTTTTTTTTTTTTTAAATAGGCTCACTTTCCAACTTTTCTTAAGTTAAACAATTGAGTTTTCCTGTTGTTGAATTCATTTAGCTGATCTATGGGTCTGGCGGTAACACTTTTAGCATAGCTTAGCATAGATCCTGTTGCGGCTATGGTACAGCAGCAGAGTTCCTTGATTAAAGCGACAGCCTCTGGATTCATATAGTTTGTGTGTTTCTAAGAGAACTGAAACAATGCCCCTGATGTTGCTATTACTGTACTCTGCCAGTTGTTTTTGAATTCATTTAGCCGATCTATGGCAATACCACTTTTAGCATAGCTTAGTGGCTAGCTTTAGCATACCTGTTGCGGCTATGGTACAGCAGCAGAGTTCCTTGATTATAACGCCAGAATGAGAGTAAATGAATGCAACAGAAATAGTTATTAAATAGGTAGTAAAAGATCTGAAAACTAAGATATTATCAGATGCAAGTAGACTTCAATCAGTCAAGCAGCAAGAGAAGATATTGCTATATTTGGGACATGTTTAATACCTTGATTTTTACCATATTCCACAACAGAATTATTAAGATTTTACTAGCTTGCAGTTTTCCCTCTCAGCTTAATTTGCATTTCACAGTGTTGTGTTTAAGACTCCAGCCTAAATATATGAATGTTTTAAAAGTATTTCCCTCAACTCACATCAGAATTAGAAGATTTTTTAAAAGTTTGTTCATTTTCGGTTTGTCGGTACAAGTAATGCAAAACAAGACTGTATTTTAGCTTGCCAGTTCAATAAGATATTTCTTACTACTTGTGGAAGGACAATAATCTGCAAACTAGACTAGGGCGAAACTGAAAAGTCTGGTTATGTAACAATTTTTATTTTCTTGACTTACCCTGTTATCTCACTGTCCATGACCATTTTCTGCAGACCGGTAGACAGGCTGCTGCTGGGTAGAGTCGGGGAGCCCACGCGCTCGGTGGGAGATGACAGCGGGGCTCCGGTGGGGTTCATCAGGGCCGAATTCACATCCCGCAGGATCCGTGCTAAAGGACCCAGCTTAGTGATTGTACTCTACAACACAATACAAAACAGAATGACTGGATTTATACTATGTTGAATACAGGAAATTTTAATATTAGCATGTTATTCCACTTTGAAGCAGACAAGAAAGGCTGTGCTTTACAGTGGTTATAACGAGTTAAATAGGTGCTGCTGGGTTCAAAACAGGTGGAATGTGAGTCCTAATGACCAAACATTGTTGTAAATACATACACTTCTATTGATGGTGCACAAAACAGCAACTTGAATGATAAAATATAACTAGTTTATTGTTTCTAGTAACTTGCTGTACATAAATGTGATATTGTGTGATACAATGATTTTTTTAATGTTTGATGTATTGCTTTTATTCAAAGTTGCTTTGGATAAAAGTGTCTGATTAATCCATAAATGTAAATGCAAATATCAGTTATTTCACACTACATTTGATTGTGGCGCATACAGATTTTAGAGCCTGTATTGGCGCTATTTTATCTTAATAAAAATCCATTCTCTTTAGGTAATCACTTGATAAACTAAATTGAGCTCTTTGTAAGTTTTCAGAATCTACTAGCTATTTTTTTTTATCTCAAATTACATTGAGATGATATAGTACAAATATATATATATATATGTTCAATAGCAGACTCTAACCTGATCAAGTTGTGAGACGGCTTCTGAGAGAAGAGAATGGAGAGTGGATAGTTCACGGCCCAGGTCAACATAACCCTCGAAGCCTGCTGTGTTTGAGATGGTCTCCGGGTTGGAGATCTCCAGCAGGAAGCGCTGCATGTTGGTCCATTCGTGCTCCAAAAACTGATTCATGAAGGACATGTACTCCTCCTTACTGCCAAACCTACAACATAAAACCCAATCAATACAGTTTGCTCTGATGAAAATGTACCATCCACAACAGTTTATCAGTATGTTTACGAAACTGCAAGCGCAGAAGTACAATGCATTACAACACACAATCAACATTCAATGTCATTGTTATTTCATTATCATATGTTATAGCTTCATGATGTTTTTTTTGACCCTGGACAACAACACCATTCATAAGGGTACATTTTTGGATATTGAGATGTATACTTCATCTGAATAACCTGAACAAATAAGCTTTCATGTACTGTATGGTTTGTTAAGACATGACAATATGACTGTACATGCGTGTTTATACATAAAAAAATTTAAAGTACACTTACAAATAGCATGCAAACAATTATTGTTTGTTGCAATTATTCACTATTAATCATTTGACATCACTTATATCAAATCTATATATAATAGACTCACTTAGTGAAGTTGGCGAGGTTTTGTGTCACTTTGGCGATAAGTGTAAGTGTCCTGGCAGTGCGGTCATCGGGATACTCCTGCAGGAGGCTGAAGAGTGAGGGCGACATGATGGCAGGACACAGGAAGCGCAGGAAAAGAGATGCGCTGATCAGCCGTTCGCTGATGTCCGGTCGTCCTCGGTTACTGCACTCCTGCCTCCAGGATGCAAACACTTCCTTGAGTTCCCGAGGAAACACGCTGGAGTGGAAACACAAGGAAGTGATTTGAGCAGAAAACATCAGAGCGTACATCACATTTTTACTGCAGCTAAAAATACCAGTATACAGGTCTGGAACAACATAAGGGCGAGCACATGATGACTTCAAACCAGTGAGCCGAAGTACTGTCTAGCACTGCTGAGTAACTGTTTAGTAACAAACAGGCCCAAAAACAACAACACTCCCACTCAGTTCTCCATTCCCACATCGAATCACAGTCACCGTGTGCATTTAATTAAGTGTTAACAACACGGGACGACATCTTCTCCCACAACACTTTCACTGCTACACCCTATAACCGCTACGCCCGCCTTCAATCTTCACATCACTGCCGTAAGGACTTCCCCTGCTGCGCCCTCTAGCTCACCACAATCTGCCGTTTAAGCTGCTCTTTTTAAGACAGGAAGACATTAAAAAATGGTGCATTACAAAACCGTGGCAGAGTTACACACAACTTATCAAGATTCTGTTCAAGATACTCCTCATAGGGAAAAAAATTATTCCCCTGATAAAATATCTTGCATTGGGCCATTGCAGGAGGGAGTAATTTTATATCTCAGCATGCTTTCGCGGATACGTAGGTGATGATTGAAGAACAGCACAGTCTCTATGAGGACAGATGGAGACCTCTCACTTCTTATTAATCTTACTATGCCAGGCATCATGGGCTTTTTGGAGAAATTACAAAACTGCTAATTCAGGATACGCCCAGAAATAATTGAAAAGCAGCCGAAAACACTTTAAAAGTCATTATATTCTTGTATGTTTTTAGTAGCATTTACATATGCATTTGATAGATGCTTATAATACAAAATGATATGTGTATATATACTGTATATATTATCAGTTCATTGACTGTTCATTGAAACTTGCTTATTATTCATGTTAATATTTACAGGTCTATCTATCTATCTATCTATCTATAGTATCTATCTGTCTTCATTTATTACATATTAAATTCACTGCACATTATTAATACATGTTTATGGTACATAAAATTAAAAATATCACACACACACAAAGTGTATAATACTGGAATTAACACTTTCAAAATATTACATCCACAAGGATCCCTAGTAAAAAAGTAACATATTTCAAATACATTATTTCATACTAAGTATAGTTCAAATCTGTTAACATATTTACTGACATATTGCTGGTTAACATAACAGTTAGCCTATACAAAAATCATATTTCAACTTTATTTGGAGTACAACATATGCACAATGCACTTTTTTAATACTAAACCTAAAATGTGTTTTAACATCACTATTGCTGAGGACTGTATGACTTTTGAATATTACCGGTCTTTAAAGGCAAGACAATTAAAGTGTACCCAAAGTATACTTTCAATAGTTCCAACTTTAACACAATCAGATATACTTAAGTATACCTTTATCTGAACTTCAGCATTTAAACTGTCGGGTAATTGTATTTATATACACAGATGTTTATTTGTAGTATACTTCACATTAAATAAATGTAAATACAATTTGTGCATATTTATTTTTCACTAGGCATGTTTCCAAAAAAAAAGAAGAAGAGAAAATTCCCATTTATCTATGTACTGTAGGCCAGCTGTGCGCATACACTCTTAGTGAATTTGATGGTATTACCAGTAAGAATTGATGATCTTGCAGAAAGCCAGCTCACAGCACATCTTGAGGTTGCTCTGGTGCTCGTGCAGGTCACTGGAGGAGCACTTAGCCGGATCCACCTCGCAGTTCTCGTCTGACTCATACAGGGCTTTGATGAACTCACCTGGGATGAAGAAAATAAGCAATGCAAAACCTCATTTAGCACAGACAGCGTGCAGTACTGTACTGCTGATTATATGTTTAAGGAATGATTAATATTAGCAATAAATAATACTTTTGCAAAAATATACTTATCAGAAGAGATGCCTAATCTCTAAAGAATTTGCAGTAAATGTTTAGATGCATTTCATTTACATCAACAAACGAAATCATACTGTAAGTCAATAAATGAATCAAAGAAAGACTTGGTTTAATTTCGTAAAGCACAAAAAAGAACTGCAACTGAAACTCTGCTATATGTAAACTTTTGAAAGTATTTTCCCAGCATCAAACAAACTCTTTTAAGGGAAACCAAGCCTTACGCTTTCCCTCCTCACTCCATTTTGCGCCCATATTCGACTTGATATCTTAAATAATTGAACAGAACGTCAAAAACACAGACTACACACACAAAAAAAGCAGTAAATTATTGATTATACATTCTCACAAGCATATTGGATGGTCTGCATGAATTGTAAAAAAAGTATTGCACAACTTTGATTTGAATGGGAATTCTCACAAAGACATAAATGCAAAGTCAGTATGTTTCTTTACCTAATGCATCCTGGAGGTACTTCTGTCCCACTAGTTTCAGGTACTCCTCTATAGCTTTAGTAGCCAGCGTGTTCTCACGAAATATGAGATGCTCATTTTCTCCGCACCGATCCACCTCAGACATCATCAGATCTGTCAGAAAGTCCTGAGGGAGACAAAACATTAAGTCTTTATTAATGAGATAGACTTTAAATGTTTGAAACCTTGGTTTAAATTATAAATGTCCTCCCTAGACTCTCATTTGTCAGACAACAAAGTTTCACCCAAACTCATCTGTCGAGTAAATGCTGCTTGGACTAATACCTCAATTATTTCCAGAAGGTTACCTCATCAGATAATTCAACTATATTTATAGTTGTTTTAGCATATAAAACTTACAAAAATGTCATAGAACACACAATAAAACTCAAAGCAAAAGGCTTTGTTTGTGTCTACTGTGTAGCTTCTGGTCTGCTTCCTCTTTTCTTTCCCCATCTGCCCGTCTTTGATCACTCTGTTTTTGAAGTTCAACATTTGATTCTGAACCATCCAGAACCTGATGTCTGACCTGGAAAACAGCAAATGCATCTGATGGGCTGGATGCAGGGGTTTTTATTTGGAGACACGCAGAAGCTGCGGCCAGGACATGTTCCAGATTGAGACGGTTATGGATATCCAGCAGGGGTGATGACTCATACGCAGTGGTAGCGTATTGATTGTTGGATAATGGACATTGTATAGTTGAGTGAGGTCTTGTTGTAACATTCTTTGCCTCACTTCCTGTTTTTCCTCTCTCATGATCCGTATCTCATGTCTCGGCTCCACCTTCACTGCATGTGTAATCGGTTTCAGCTGAGCATATCCAAGACCTCAGAAGCCCACGAGTAAACATGCTAATGATTTGTTCTCATGTGGCCCCTGTGAGAGGTCTTTTATAGTCGATAGGCTTAATTTACATTCAGAGCTCCAAAATGCACAAAAAGCATGACAACAGAAGATTTGTGCACTATAATTTATAACCATCTAATATCTTAAAATAATAAGTTGAAAAGCTCAGAGCTATGCCTGATGGGGAGATCTTAAGTGAATAACGTCAACATCTATGCACTTTTCCCTTTTGCATGGAAAGAAAAATGGAATGTCTGGAATGTAATGACAGGAAGTGTAATTTACTTTAATTGCAGCTCTAAGAAATTCAACAGGTAATGACTTTAAAATTAAGTTCTTTCACCTCGATCCATAAATCTGCTTGTCTGTCAGTATTAACAATAAACCTTCATTTTTTCCCAGAATTATTGATGAAAAACAGGTGGTGAGAAAAAGAATATTACAAGACGACTGCTTGCATTTCTGCATTTAAATATATATTTGAAATTCAGTGAAAGTTATCAGGTTTATTATGTTATTAGGTAAGATATCAGGGTATTTTTAAATAAAGTTATGAGCCCCGGTAAAAAAAGTAATGCATAAAATACATACTAATTATAGTTCACATCTGGATATATATTTACATATCGCTCAAGATACGAAATTATAATGAAACTTTATTTGAAGTGCTACTTCACATTGCTTAATATTAAGCCTAAAATATGTTTTAATGTCTCTATTGATGAGGATTGTATGATCTTTGAATAATATCAGTTAAATATGCAAGATATTAAAAATATACCTAAAATATTCTTGCAATAGTTCCTCTTAAGCAAAATCAAATATAGTATACCTTTAGTTGGACTTCAGCACGACGTCCGCACAATTAAAGTGCATTTTTCCAATTTAGCAGACTTTGAGCATCCCAGTTTAGTACAGCAAAAGTACAATTTTATTAAATACATAAATCTGTAAATGTATTTGTAATATACTAAGCATGTAATAAAATCAAATACGTTTGAATATAATTATTTTTCACTAGGTATGTTTGTGAGTTTGAATTTAGTTTCAATTTAAAAGTACGAATTAAAAAAAGATGTGATTCCTTTCATGACATATTCTGCTAGCTATATAATTACACTGTATATTCATAATGTTGTATTTTTCACAATAACTACAAAATATTAAGAAACCATGAACAATATTAGTGGTAAAAAGGAATGTTTTTATCTCTTTTTGTCCCCGAACAAGTCTAAGTCTCCAAAGAATGATTAGTAAATGATACCACAGATTTGAATTGATGCTGTCAGATGATTAAAATCAGTTCAAACTGTATTATTTAAGAAGCATCAGATTGCTTCTGACCTGTATAAGTCTTTAGCATGGATTAAGAGACCAATATGAGTTCCCATGCTGCACCAAGCAGGTTTAGGATGCATATCGATGGCATACACCATCAGAACATATGATATGATCCCACCAGCATCAAAACACATCTGGACATAAGCTATGTAACGCAAGAGAGATGAAGGATCAATGTGGGTGGTGCTGTGCTACTGCTGTCAGCAGAATCTCCTTAAAGGACAAGGCTGTGTGTGTGTCTGTGTCTACAGCTGGCCGTGATTTCTGCTGATGCCCTGACGATGGATCAATGATCTGCAGCAGATGTATGACTGTGTTTTGAGGGATGTTGTCTAAGTCATTATTGCAGGTCTCTACAAGCACCCTTCTGAGGATTCGATCTCCTAAGCAGGTGTCCGCAACAATCTAAACAGTTGCCGACACATTACACTTATATAAGACAAGAACCAGACAGGAGCTGCACAAAGCTCTCTCAGCCTTCAACGGTGGGATCAGGTGATAAGGGCATATCTGAGCTCTTTTCTTCCCAGTCAGGCAGAGGTGCACTGTGGTTATGACACTGAGAGGATCAAATGAGACCCAGTTTCTCGAAAAGCTCTGCGTCTTTGGCAGGAGTCACAGCGCTCGGTATTCAATTAGGACACGAGAGCTTAACACAGTGAGCAGCACTCAGCGCCCATTCCCTGATGAGACTTATCCTCAGTCTCACCACTAATCAGACGCCACCGAACACAGCGCATTTTCTCCGGCATGCCTGTCACATCCCATCATGCCTGCCTGTACCCTAGCACCACAATCAGCACACATCTGCAAAGAAAAACTACAGTATGAGGGATTTTATGGAAAATTAAGTATTTGTGAAGGATTTACTGCAAAGTAGGCAGAATATACTGTCTATATATTATACAAGTGAAATAGTGTGCAAATGCTTTCATGTATAGTGCTTTCAGATGACCTTATTAGATTGCATGAGTGGTAACACGTCAGAAATATGGGAATTTGAGCCGTTTCGTTAAAATATATATCTTTGGCAGTTTAGAGGGAGATGTTAAAAATCGTGGTTGATATTATTACCAGTTCATTCGTCACACTGCAAGTCAAGCGCACTGCATTGCAGGATACTGTGCATAGTGTGATTTGCTATGTGCATACTGAATATTTTGAAAAAATTATAGTAGGTCGTGCTTTTTTCTGTGTATAAAATACTGTGCACAGTATACACCACGGCTGAAAAGCTAGCAGTTTCTTAAGTTTCTTATGCTTGACAAGACTGCAAATTATTTGATCAGAGCTACAGTAAGAACAGTAATATTGGGAAATATTATTACAATTTAAAATACATGCTTTCTAGTTTAATATATTTTAAATCTAATTTATTCATTTAATAAAAAGCTGAATTTTGAGCATATAGTGTATTACAATCCTTCAAAAACCGGCAGATTTGGGGTTAAAGAAATATTTCTTCTTATTATCAATGGCCTTAAAGAGTTCTGCATTATTATTTTCCTGAATTCTTTGAGGTTCAAAAGAACAGCATTTATTTAAAAAGAAAAATTATAAAATGTCACTTTTTATATATAAAAAGTGACATTTTATAATTTTTCTTTTGAAAATATAGAGAAAACCAGACACAACCTACTGCTGGTTTTGTTGTTGATTTTGCTCATTTAATTAAAGCAAAGCAATACAACAGAAATCAGTTCATTTCTTTTACAATTGTTTTCTTTGACAATTCAGTCATTGGGAGGCATCCATGTTTCCCTATTTTTTCTGCAGTCCAATAGCCTGTGGAAGGGTTGTTAACGTCCTGTTTAAGCTTCATGCTTACAACAGTTTGAGGCAGGCATGAATAAGTAAGCAGCGGCTTGTTAAAATGGCAATGTGTGCCCTCAAGAGTCCGTTCATCCTCTGGGCGATCCACTAATGACCCCTGTCCCACAGGCCCCGCCTCCCTAGTGCACAGCCGTGCTGATAAATCATTTTTTGGACTCGCACATTACAGCTTAATTCTTCACTGTGCGAGATCACATGAACCCGTTTGGCCCTCAAACCAACGGCTGAATTAATAAAAGCTGATTAGCATGACGCCTGACACTTGGAATTTCCCTCGGGACAAACCCTGAGCTGACACTTTGGCTCTTTGTGTGAGGTTAGAGTCGTGAATCCCCCCCACCGGCTCACACCATCACACAGCATGATCAATAGTTCCTGCACAAACAGACCGGATCTGTATCCGTGTATCCACATAGCTAATGTAAAGTTTATTAAATACTGTATATATGTCACTTTTAATCATTTTAAAGTCACCATGAAATCATTTATTTAGGCCAGCAGGATAACCATCTAAAATATTATTTAACGTTTAATTAAATATAAAATCAGTATATAGTATATTATACTGTACACATTCTATGCTATTCTTTACAGTTATGTGTTTCAAAGATGTCTGATACATAAACAAAGCTCAAATGCACGGCATCTCAAGACTACTTTACAAATTTGATGTTTGCTTACTAGGTCAATGGAGGTGAAATATATTATGCGAGAGAATATCCACAATTCTTGCATGCAGCAATTCAATTTGAAGATGAGATACCCCATACAGACAGATATTATTTCAATCACGCGCTTTCAGTACCTAATCAGGCTAATCAGTACTCGTTGAAATCCTGCAGGCCTGCAGACAAAGACAGGAAGCTGTGGAATGCAGAGACTAAGTCAATGCACTTTATTTACAGTAGCCAGGCTTCAGCCAATGAAAGACAATGCACTGGCTGACCAGCTCTGGCCTTGTATAATGAGAGACAATGCAGTCCCTGACCAATTAGTTCTACTGTAATGAAAGACTGCGGCCTTATTGACTTACAGTTCTGCTGTAATGGCAGACCAGCCACTTTGTTGATTGTCTAAAAAAAAAAAAATCACATAATACTGTATGCATTCTGGTTGAATTGTGCGCAGTGATGGCAAAATGTTGGAAAATAACAGCTATGAGTTGCTGAAAAGGACAAAAGCCATTTTCCATTCAAAACAAAAGGCAAACAAAATACCAAAATCGCATTTAAAACACAAGACACATTGTGCTTTGGGCTTGTATTGCTTCCTTCGCACAGACTCCAGTCCCAAATATGCTCAGAGTGACACTTAACAATAATGTATTCCAGAGAACTGGATTGCAAATTGTTGTGCAGGTCCGTTTTGATGCAACAATGGCTTAGATTGGCGTCAGAGTGCTGCAGTAAAAAAAAAAAAAAGCAATCGCAAAACAACTCTCTCTAGCAGCATTTGATCGATAATGACAGATGAGTGACAAAGCGTCAGACAGCGCGCTTTTGTTTGTGATGTCATCTGATTCTAAACCTGATTTATGGCGAGCATCAGAGCCGTTTGTGCTCAAGTTAATGAGGGCAATCATAGCGCTCAGCACTCCCCGTGATTAAGCGAGGGGAAGCAGGCCATGTCTCTATTGTTCTTCTCTATCATTGACGTTTTGGACATCTGATGGGGTTTGGAGTATAAGGTCTAGAACGTCCTGTTCTGTGTTTCTTTCAGTAACACTCACAACCAGGCAAATGCTTCAAAATACCTGTCACTGTCAGTCAGATTTTTTATACTAAGACCTCGAAATCCAAAATAACTCTGTAACATGGGAACTCAAAGTAGCACAATGATTGTTGAGTGTTTTATCTCGACAGTGTACAAATCGTCACTCTCTCGTTCGCAAACGGCATCCGTGAGAGTCTAGAATTAAATCACCTTATGCATTCAGGCATCACATTTGCTTTTCTAGTCGGCATGAAAAAGCAGCACATTTTTAGTGCTGTCAAACAATGAATCGCATGCAAAATAAGTTTTCGTTTACATAATATTTATGTGTGTATTCTGCATTTACAGTATTATGCATATATAAATTAACACATGCATGTGTATATTTCAAACAAATATGTTATTTGTATATATTTATAATATAAAGCATATGAATATAAATATAGACTGTAAATATATGTAATTATTTTTTAAATATATACTGTATATGTGTTTATATATAACAAATATGCACATATATTATATGCAAATATATTTTGTAACAGCGATTAATCTTTTGACAGCACTACACATTTCAGTTATGGAAGGTAATGCTTTTCTGTGATGGCTTTTGGAAATTTTCATAGCATTGTGAGATAAGGGAAATATTTAAAGAATAATGTCAGAATTACAACTTAGTCAATATAGGATGAATATAGTAGAAATATGAGATTGCAGTTCCAATATTTTGAGAATAAAGTGAATATTTTGATTAATCATTGTTCCTTTACCTTCTATGTGAGAAATGGATGTGGACGATTTAGTTAAATCTACTTTAGGATGGGATTTAGCATTAAATGGCAACCAGAGGTATACTTGTTATGAATTTATTCTCCTATTGATATGACTTGTTCACAATGCTACTAATTTAATCTCAAAATATTACAACTTTCATTTTATGACGATACGACTTTATTCACACGATTCCGACTTTATTTGTAAAAATATTACAGCTTTATTCTTGTAATCTTATATTTGTTTTTGCATGCCACTAAAATGCTGAACAATTGATCGTATGCTAAATATTTAGTTTTTACGTAATATATGTACGTGAATGAATGAATGAATGAATGAATGACGCATTTGAATGAATGACGCATTTATATAGCGCTTTACTATGTATGGCCATACACCCAAAGCACTTTACAATCATGTGGGGGGGGGTCTCTCATCAGCCACCACCAGTGTGCAGCATCCACTTGGATGATGCGACGGCTGCCACAGGACAATGGCGCCAGTGCGCTCACCACACACCAGCTACAGGTGGAGAGGAGAGAGAGATACAGCCAATCAA
>JAUMHQ010000061.1:3860575-3874345 GCA_032361165.1 Enteromius paludinosus
CTTTACGATGAGTGTCATGGGATTTTTAATGACCACAGAGAGTCAGGACCTCGGTTTAACGTCTCATCCGAAAGACGTGTATTGTGGATATTTATTACGTATATAAAGACACACACATACAGCATACATTTAAAAAAAATTTTTACATGCATTTACATGTATATATTTATTTTCATAGAATTTACATAATATATAAATACAATTAATTTGTTAAATTTTTCTTAAATATATACAAGCATTTGTGTGTATTTATATATACATAATAAATTTACACAGAAGACAATATATATATATATATATATATATATATATACTGTATATATGCAAAAACTCAAATTAATCATTTAACAGCACTAACACACACACACACACACACACACAAGACAAGATATGTATGATCTGTTTGTATGATTATTGTATGACCATATAGCCTGAAACTCTTGTATTGTTATAATGTGCACTTATGAATCCTGTACAACAAGAGCAGGAATGTGCATTAGGAGAGAAAATGGGGTGAACTCTGATTTCATGTTTAGTGGTATAAAAGCACACCATGCAATCATCTTACCTTGGCCTTGCCTGTGCTTTGTAAGATATGGACAAGTGCACAAGCCATCTCCTCCTTATTCTTCACACTTAGCGCTGGCTCCAGCAACGAGCACATTAGCATGTAATTGTTCGTAATATACTCTGCGAACTCCTTGTACAGCTCCATGGGGAGGATGCTCATGCTCTGATACCGGGATTTCATTCGGACCATGGGTCCCGGACTCTTTCCTTTATTGGGATTGGGCGTGCTCACGGAATACCATTTTTCCACAAACTGCCGCCCGGTTACTGCCGCCATAGGGATATTGACCAGGCCCACGTAGTTATTTTTGTCCTTCTTTTTCTTTTTGTCCGTTTCTTTGTAAAGATGCACGGTGATGCTCTTAACTGAGGGCAGGTTGTTGAACTCGAAGTGTTCGCCCCAGAAAACATTGTCCGTTTTGAGTTTGCAGGTAGTCCGTGCGTATAACGTGTCATCCAGACAAAGTTCACAGAAGTATTTTTTCTTTGCCGGCAAGTCCTTAGCTTCGATAATCCAACATTTCAGCATGTTTTCCACCCGACGGGTGTTATCCTGCGGAAAATATAAAACAAAAACACTGCGTTTTACAGTGACCTCTGTACACTGCAGAAAGGAATTAGATAACCTCCTGTGTACTTTAACAAGTTAAGCCGAGTTAATGCAGAGAAGTCGATCAAAAACGGTCAATATGTGAGACAGGATATATGAAAAAGTAACATGCTGACTGGCTTAAACCTCATCTCGGCTAGAATTACCCAGGATTCAGATGAATCATCCAGTTTACCTTGTTGGGATGCACAGCACGTCTCAAATTCTCCATCCATTTGTCTCTCTCGGCAGCCGACCGACATGAGAAGCATTTGCTTCCTGTTGAAGTAGTTACCTGCAATTACAGATTACAATTATCAAATTTGCGGATAAGTGCATTAAGGGAGCTAGAAAGGACTGAAATGCAGATCGGGAGATGGTGGATGTGAGCAGAGAGATCCACTGAACGCTACAGCACTCAATCAATGAAGCGTTTCCCGGGAGTGGAGAGCAATTACATTTGGAGGAAGAATAAAACTCTCAAATAGCCCTGTCAGACAGAACACACTTAGATCTAACGTATTAGCAGGATCACATGCGATATCAGAGAGTTGAGATACGTGCATAGGCCTTTTGCAAATGTTCTCACATCCAAAACTGATCCTGAAACGACCATCTGCTCACAGACACACAATCCAGGTGACAATAAAAGTACTGGACCACGTTTGAATACAGAGGGGTAGAAACAAAAGCAGCTCTCATCTGAGAACGATCTAGTTAACCAGGTGTAATCTGCAATGATTTGTTTTTGAATAATTGAAATACCCCATTGTATTTAAACGATACATGAAATAAAGTAAGTAATTAGGAAAAATTAACTGATTAAAAAAACAGGTAGTGCTGGGCAACGATTAATTGCCATTAATCACTTCCAAAAAAAAAGTTTATATAATTATATTGTTTATATAATATATGTGTGTATACTGTGTGTATTATGTATATAAATACAAACGCATGCATGTACATATTTAATGAAAATGTTATGTTTGTGTATTTTTATATAATATAAAACATAAAAATATAAATATGTAAAACATGCAAACATTTAAAAAAATATGCACATGCATGTGTATGTATTTATATATACTAATACATTCTAAATATACACAGTACACATACATATATTAAGTACACAAAAACGTTTATTTTGGAAGCGATTAAACATCGCCAAGCACTAAAAATAAGTAGTTGCAATTAAATATAATAAAAATAAAACACATTTAAATTATTTAAATACAATAGATTATATTTAAATTGAAATAAATATTTAAATTATTTTAAATATTTAAATATAAGTAAAATGTAAAAACTAATTTAAAATAAAGCTAAGAGTGAACAAAATTAAGCTATAGCTAGATTATATTTCAGATAGCAATTCAGATAAAAAAAAATATATTTTACGTAAATAAGCCTTATTTTAAAATTTAATTCGTCAGTTCACCTTTCCACTTCATAAATGTAATGCCCTACTAAATGCACTTAAATTTCCATATAATTCTGTATGTTATCATTTTAATTTACATGCTAAATGATGAAATAAATAGAGCAAACGGAACATAATCCATAATGGACCTCTGGCTGACCCGTGCAGAACTGTAAATGTCTCATTCTTTCCAGTTGGCGTCTGCTGCAGTGTAACAGTCATCAACTCCATGTGAATTGGCCTCTCAGAACTCACCTCACAGAACACAGAGAGAATGAGAGGAGACGTTCAAACAGATGGGACAGGCTCTTTTGCACCCTTTGGGCAAGAGATGCAAAGGAACAGGAAGGCCCTTCTGCTATTAAAATCTCCATGCAGATACCTGATTTAACTACCATAGCATCCAACTGAGATTCATTCAAAAAACCTTTCCAAAAGGCTTTTCAAAAATACTCTTCTAAATAAATTATATTATTACGTAATATATATATATATATATATATATATTTTTTACAAAAACATTCCTCCGTAAGCAGTTTTATTGTACAATAGTTTGCTAATTGTAATCTAAAACAGCAGCACTACTGTAGTTTAACGACTTCAAATTATGCTTAGCCTGCTGCTTGGCAAGCTGGAGTTTCAAAGCAGCTTCACAGCACTACTTTTAATCAGATTTTTTGTGCTTTTTGGAAATCCACAGAAGAAAGAAAGGTTTACAAGTACAGTATTGAGTTAGACTGAGCAACTATATATATAAGTGCTGATAAATGGTTAATTGTGATTAATCGCATCAAAATTAAAGGTTTTTGTTTACATAATAAATTTATGTGTACTGTGTATATTTATTATGTACACAAAAATACACACGCACATATGTTATTTTATATATTAAATATATTAATTTATGAAAACAATTATATGAGACCTAAAAATACATGTAAATGTTTTCAAAATATATACCGTATGTGTGTACAGTACATATATTATATTTACATTTATATATTATTTAGATTTGTAAAAATGTGTAAAATATATATATATATACAGTATGTGTGTATGTGTGCACATACAGTATATATAGATATATATTTATATATACATACACTTTTTATCTTTATATTTCTTCTTTAAGGAAACCTGCACGTCCATGCCTTATCACAGTTGACTTTGTCTGCACCCTCTGACCTTGTAATTATATAAGCATCTGTTTTAAGTGAGCCTTCTCTGCAGCACACGTGAAAATCATCCAGTAACATGACCTGTGGCCCCTCAATGACTTAACTGCGGAACGGCTAGATAGCGCTGCTATTTTCTGCAAACTATTTGATCTTGGCTAATGGCCTTGATGAAGTTTTAATGGCTCTTTGCTGCCTGCTATTTTGAGACTTGTCGGACATTAAAAGTCCTTTTTGGCAATTAATTCAGAGCGGCGACTTCAACAGGGCACTGAGGTCAGCCGACTCACCTCAAAGCAGAAGTCCTGTCCCAGGATGCTGCTGTGCACAGGTTTGATAAGCACTTCCTCCTCCATACTGAGATCTAGAGCTTCTACTGCACTGCTGGGGCTGAGCAACGACTCGTGAGACCGCGATTCCTTCAGCCTCGGCATCAGATGGGATCTACTGGAGCGAAACAGGAAGAGAGGAACACATGCATCAGAGTCAAACAGGCATTCGTAGTTCATTAGAAGTGAGTTGCGATGCGAACCGGAACTATCTGTATAGACTGTGAGCACAGCACGAGCTGCTGACTTCTCACTGTCTGACTAGTCAGCGATTTTGCTGCAATGCATACAAAAGCCGAAACTTCCAGGCACCTTCATGACATATCTGATGAAGATCAGAGGGGTGGCGGCCTGGAAAATGATGAGGCCGTGAGGCATGTCTACAGAGTTGTAATGACAAACCAAATAGCAGCTATGCCTAATTAGAAGTGAGGTGTGTCTTACACAGGAAGTCAAAAACAAAGTTCTTGACCTTCACTCAGATGGGACAGTTTAAATGAGACCACCGGGGGCATGTTGAGATGACTAGCACTGTCACAAAAATAAAAAGGAAGTAGAACACATACACACACACACACACAAACGTTTAAAGAAAGTGTGACTTGTCTTCACAAATGTTGCTTATTTCTTAATTGTTCCTCCAAGACAATGATACGATTAGGAAAGAGCAAATCGAGCAAACGAAGTCTGCTGTTAGGGTCTCCTGAGAAAAATCTTAAATATGACTTCTCTAAAGTTTTTTGTATCTCCACAATGACTCAATTTCAGTATGAACTCCAATATAGGCTTACAATATTTTTTTACAAATGTTTCATTAATGACAATATTTATTTCTCCCATGAAATATTAAGACACGCATCTGAGACAAAGCTTTAAAAACATAACTAAAATATTTAAATATGCTATTCAATCTATTTGGTATATAATAAAATACAAAACAGAAAAATAAAATACTGAAAACTGAAATTATTTTAAATGCCACAAAGTTACTTTGTTAAAATGGAGATTTAAAGCTGAACTTAACAGTATTTAATTATTTAAGTGAGCAATAAATGATGGCTAAGGTTATATAAAATGTAAAAATAAATATAATACGCAGGGAAAAAATACAAATAAATATTCAGAAATAAATATTTATACAGTAAATAAATGATTACATAAAACTGGCTGATCACTGATATAGTAACAATATATTTAGTATTTACTACAGTATAAATCAGGATCAGGATTGCTCTTTCCTGCACTCTCCAGAGGTGCAGGGCTTTATCTATTATTGCGACACCCTCATGCTGTATGTCACTGAAGTTATAGCATCCACAAATCTCATCCTGACAGTTCTGCAAATTACTATACAGTACAACCCAGAAAGCAGAGAAAAAAAAAAAAAAAACGTGCAACCAAATTGATTTTTGTATGAGTCCTTAGATATTGAGTTGAGGCAACAGATGATGAATTACACGGGCACACTGCTGCTAACAGAAATTAAAGCTGGCAGATCAAATTAGGAGTTATGAAATTGCGTAACATAACAACTCCCTTGGAAAGTCTCAAGAAAGTTCCAGGCCCATTTTGCTATCCTGGTCAATGATAGGCAGGATGGGATTTAACAGAACACAAGGAATACAGACATCTGAAATACGACTAGTTTCATAAGAATGCACAGGGCTATAAAAAAAAAAACTCTTCTCGGTCAAATCTCACAGGACGATGACCATATCACCCTCCTGGGGTCCTGCATACCACAGTTCATCTGTTCATTTTCCCTGACATGAACAGTAATAGATAAAATCAAGCCAGTGCTTCTCAGGTCCTGAGTGTGTTTAAATGCTTGACGAATGACATACTGCAGACTGCAGGCTGATAATAAAACTCATGTAAGGTCCTTCTAGTGACTCTGCCAGTGGTGTCAGCGAATCCTCGCATGACCTGATGCTCCAAACATCCAACTAAACCACAAGGAAACTTGCTTCATGCATTTAGACAATGATCGATAAGGGTAACAGGAATCGAAAAAGACGTGTTTCAAAACAGAACATGATAAAGACAGTTTATAATATTTTACTACTAAATTTAATACTGAACTATTGTTAGTTACACAATTTTATAATATGTGACCCTGGACAACAAAACCAGTCATAAGTGTTAATTTTCCGAAATTAAGATTTATACATGATCTGAAAGCTGAATAAATAAGCTTCCCATTGATGTATGATTTGGATGGATAGGGTAATATTTGACCGAGATACAACTAAATTAATATCGGGAATCAGTGGTTGCAGAAAAATCTAAATACTGAGAAAATCACCTTTAAAGTTGTCCAAATGAAGAAATTATCAATGCATATTACTAATCAAAAATTAGGTTTTAATATATTTTTGCGAAGAAATTGACTAAATGCCTTCATGGAACATAATCTTTACTTACTATCCTAAGGATTTTTGGCAAAAAAGAAAAATCAATAATTTTGACAAATACAATGTATTTTTGGGTATTGCTACAAATATACCCCAGCGACTTGAGACTGCTTTTGTGGTCCAGGGTCACATATAACATTTAAAAAAATATATATATATACACATATATATACACACACACTAATATGTATTTTTGTGTATGTATATGTTTACATACATGTATATATATATATAAATCATCATGTGCAATTTGATAAAACATAGCTTGGCCTTTCACCATTCTAATTTACAGTATCATGACTACAGCAGAGGAAATAATGAAGGAAAGGATTGCTAAATACAGCATCATCTACATGAGCAGCACATTTCAGTATAGTGAAGGTTAACACAGCAAAAATATTATGTCACATTTTTTTCAGGAAAATCACAATTCATGATTTATTTTTTGTTGGTTTTACAATTTTGAAGGTTGTCTGACCAGTACAGTACAGACTACTTTCTCTATTTTAAAAACAATGAATGAATGAAGAATATGGGTAACCAAACAGCTGCTGTTTACTATTAAAGTCAATAGGGACCAGACACTGTTTGGTTACCCACATCTTATAAAATATCTATAAAAGAAGAATTTAATATATGCTTAAAACAACATGAGGTGAGTAAATAATGGCAAAATTTAATTTGTACTTATTTTTCAACTGCTGTCACTTTAATTTCTGCATGCATCTAATAAACCAATACGTATCTGTACTGTTTACTTTAACATAATCAGCTGTGTTTATATGCAAACCTTGTGTGTTTTTGACAATATTAGTGCAATACAACACAAATAATATTACAATAATCAGGTGCTTTTTGACAGGCTTTTTCTAGTGTGCGTGCGCTTCAGGTGTATGTGCTCAGAAAATGTCAAAACAGCGCATGATTAAAATATTTTACAAATGCAAATAATGAACTTGCATCCTGTGAGTGTACTGTAACTCTAACACATGCTGTTCTTGTGAAATTTGTTCAAAAGCAGATTGTGGAGACATTGGAATCTTCCCGGATCAAAAATCCTGATATTACACACCCCTACATCAACGTGCGCACTTGTGTTAACCGCTAAGCCACATCTCTGAACAACAAGGCAGAAATGTTCAAATATCCAAATATTCTTTCCAAAAAAAACCCCAAAATCATCTATTAGTAGACAAAACACGACATTCGTAGCATTAAATAGTGGAAAGGTCAAGCAGACATCTGCCTGGGCACAACCTTGTGCATGCACAGGCTCCTCTGATCAGAGAAGGCTGGTGATGACTCATGGGAAATGTGAGCCCATGGAGCTGAAATTTAAGTCTAGTTTGGAAATAGAAACTTCTACAGTGTATTTAAAAATATGCTTTCTTATCAGTTCAAAATGCAAAAGAAATGTGTATGATGACAAAAATCTTGCATCTTGGATTTTTCGTGCTTGTTTTAAGAGAACAATGACGTCTGAATACAGTACAGTACATACAAATTTAAACATGGAAATACTTAAAATAATAATAAAACATGATGTAAAACAAATAATGATTAACAGAAGCTCATTGAAAGTTGAACTGTTTGAACTGTTGAAGCTAAACATTTTGGTACGGCGTGAACTGAACAAACAAACTCCATAGCAGGTTACCGAAAAACAGTCAAACATCCAGCTAATCTGTTAATCCCATCAAACCCAGTGTCAAAAACAAGACTTTTCACTAGAACCGCAGCCATCAAGATGAGAAAAACAGGAAGCAGCAACATTTCCCAAACTTACTTTTTACTAGTCTGATTCAGCATGGTCCCAACGCAAAACAAAACAAGTCCAGAGGCTGCAAGAGAAGTGAGCCAGTGTAGCGATTATCCTTGATTTTCCTGCAAGATATCAGACGCAAGGGCTTTGGAAACCGTGTTCATACAGCGCTCTGCCTAAAACATTTAGAGAGAGAGAGTGCCTTAGTCTCCAAGCACCCTAGGGAACAATCTGTTGCGTCTTGAACACACCCAAATCCATTTCCAAGGATTTCTATTTAAACCAAAAAAGTTGCTCTTGCTATCAGAGCGGGGGTTTTACAGATCATTAGAGCCGTTCTTGTTGGGTGTACATGGAATGTTATGCTTTAAAAATGTGATTTTTTCCTAAAGAAGAATCGCATGATTAAAGGTTATAAAACCGTAAGGCAACCAGCAGTTAAAAGTCTATGTATCATTGCACTACAAAGCTTGAAATGCTAAATAGGCAATTATTAAAAAAAGCACTTCTACATTACGGCAAGCAAAATGGTTTCTCTTTAAGTATGTCTTCATGAGCCAATAATAAGCGAGGAAGAATAGACAGCAGCAGATTGTGGACTCCGAAGACCTTGCATGCTGTAATTAAATTCATGTTGTGGAGTGCAGCCTGCCGTCTGGTCTAAGTTTGTGTCCTATATCTGTGGTTGACTGTGTACGGTGTACTCCGCCTCCAACGGTTCCCACACTCCCCAACAGGAAGCAGTCCTCCCTCGAGATCTCTGCTCCAAATAGGAAATGACTGCCAAGGAAACCAGCAATACAAGCAAGATTTTTAAAGAGAATGACAATGGCTCAGTGAACCTGGCATACGGTGCTGTTTAATGGAAATTCAAACTTGGCCTGTAGTGCAACTGGGAAATACATACAATACAACTACAGCAGTGTTCTACATGGGTGTAAAGTACTTGAGTAAGTGCATTTTTTAAAGACATTAATCATATTATTGATGCATACTCTAGCAAGGATGCATCAAATTAATTAAAAGTGACAGGCACCGTTTCCAAAAAGTTCTATTTTATTTATCAAATAAATAAGAAGAAGACATGTCTCTCTCGAGCAGAAAATCGGCCTATTAGAATTAATTTAGAAGGATCATGTGACACTGAAAAATGCAGCTTGTTCTTAGAAATACATCAAAGCAGAAAGAAAAACCTATTTTAAATTATAATATTTTGCAATATTACTGTTTTTATTATATTTTGTTTAAACAGTAGTGTGTGTGTGTGTGTGTGTATACACATGCTATAGACTGTACTATACTGTAGGCTTAGAATATGAACAAGCCACACACAAAAGCAAGAAATGTATATTATTTATTTGCTTTTAAGCCATTTTTACTTACACTCAAATACATTTTTGACTACATGGAATAGAAAAGCATATCAAAACTATCCATTATCCCTTAAGGGTGTTATGAATACACAAGATACACGAGAACTAGATCAGTCAGCTCATGTTACACATCCCTCTAAACCTCTCATTTTATAATCAGAAAAACATTTAGGAGCTTAGTGAACAATGCAATTATTCAGCATCCCATAATACCCTGGTACACAACTTATTACTGTATTCCAACAGCTGTGATTGAGTTCACAGATGAATAGTTACATAACGTCAGCGCTATCGATGGGGTCACTTCTAAAACCCATAACAATCTTCTCAAAGAAGCTTATTGGGGCGATTCTTGGAGCATGGAAAATACATTATTATTATTATTATTATTATTAACTTGTGTTTAAACGCACATTCTTAAATCAGTACTGGTGAGATTAAATAAGACATTGATTATCAAGGTTATAACATAGCATAACATGGTTTAAAAAAAGACAATTTCTAAGAACTGACAGCCTAATAACACAATGTTTTTTAGGTCAAGATAAAAACCTGTAAAAGCCCATTAAAGGCATCTGCCATTGCTTGATGTGTCAACTTCTACCCAATTTTACCAGCCCACGATCAGCAAGGCTGGAATAGGAATAACTGAATCTCTAAAATGGTTGTGTACAGAGAGGCAGTTAAAATGGAACGATATTTCTGCGCTAACCTTGGCGAGTCTTAAACTGCTACAGTATGTGACGAGGTTTTCAAAATCATCATGCATTTTGAGGGCCCTTAAAAATCCTTCACACTACTAGTGATAATGGCTTAGATCGGCTTGGATTGCATGAGATACTGTAGATGCAAACACAAATGCTAAACCTTGCTCCTAACAAAGTAATTAACAGATTCTTACAAATTTAAAAATAAATTAAATATTAATTTTGTTAATAAAAAAGCATTTTAAAAACATGTTTTTTAAAACGTGTAATTATAAAAAAAGGGTCACATTAAAAAATATTGTGTTTGATTATTTATTTAATTTTGATTATTGAAATTTGATTTTTATCTTACATTTTGTACAAGATATTGTATATGACTATGTAAAATATTTGTGATATTTTTTCAAGCACTGGTAGTGCGCTTGAAATGTTTTTTTCTAAAGTTAACCATTAAAAGTGATTTCCTCTAATTAACAAAAACATTGACTATTTATTATTTACCGTACATGTCTCATATGGTTTATACATTATGTTATCCAGCAGGATGTACATAATAGTGTGAATTAATTCATTTTCTTTGCCAATAAATGATGAATCACGGCAATAACGTAAAGCAATATACTCCTACTTTATAATAAATGCCACACAGATTCATAACATGCACTCAGTCTTCACCATGAAGCGTCTATTAAGCTCTTTCTTATGCTAAATTGCACAGTCTTGTAAATTCACGCCTACACATGCACTACTGTAAATCAAATATAAAACGTATGCAACACTCTCAAAAACAAAGGTTCTTTAATGGCACCTATGGTTCCATAAAGAACCGTTAACATCCATGGAACCATTAGATTTCCCAAAAGGTTCTTAATAGTACAAAAATGTCCTTTAGATTTTAAAATGTTCTTCAAACTAAGAAAAAAATAATCGTTCACTTAAGGATTCTTTGGAAAGCTAAAACCTTTATTTTTAAGAATGAATTATAATATGCAAAATTCTTCCTTCTCTCATAGCATCTCTCCAAACATTGATTATCAGATCCGCCCATTCCACATAGAGAAGATTGGGATGTCAAACAAGCACATGTCACCACCCAGTAACAGGGTGGAATAATGGATCACATAATATCAATTCACAACCTGACAGTGGCATTAAATGAAAAAACATTACCAAATACAGTCATGAAGACCTCTAGCCTCCGCCTGACACGTTGTGTATTCTTCACCCAGCGTGCGTTTTTGTACATCTGCTCCCACACAAAGGACAGAACAGGGAAGTAGCGCGGAGTTAAAAGCCCTGATCCGTTCACAGGGACTGAACACCTCAGCTCCCGGCCACAATCCCTGCTGACCGCAGCAGCGCTCTGTTTACCATCGATCAATGCCCTGATAATGCCCACAAAGGCAGGGAGAGCGCTGTGACTCGTCCCTCATCTCTCTCTCTCGCCCGCTTTCATTCTTTCAGCATGGAAGCTCTGTAATGAGATGCCATTCAAGCACAATGCAGGGCTCCCGTAACGCACTCCATCCGCTAAGATCTGGATCTACAGCGCGCCTGTCAGAACCACAGGGATTCTGGGACCGAACACTCACCAGGCATGCTGTCAGGATCCCCGGTCCCCTGGCGATGAAGACGAGGAAGAGGAAGGCTGCTCACAGCTCCATTTTGCTACCTCTGCTGCGGCTTGGAGCCACTGGGAACAGCGGACACACACAGCCCTGCTCGCAGCAGCTCACACACACACAAACACATACACAATCACACGGCCCCGCCTCTCTCTCGTCTCGCTCCGGCCTCCTTGTTTTAACTGTCACAGTCTCATAGAGGAGCTGCTGTAAACCCCCCACTCATATTTAAAGTGGGCCACAGACCGTGGGCTGCGCCGATTCCTCTCTCTCTCTCTCTCTCTCTCTCTCTCTCTTTCTCTCTGTCTCTGTCTCTCACTCGTTGTGTTGGCTGGACTGCTGCTGTGTGCAACGGAAGCAGGCTGAACAGTGTGAGCTGGCCCTGCCCCCTTCCCTCTGTGAGCATGTGTGTGTGGCCTTTGTCCTGTGGCTTTTGTGATATACTGGCCTCTTCTCTGCAATGGGAAAATCTACATCCAAAAGTAAAGACAATATCTCCCAGCATGCATGTTTGGTGAAGGTAAATGACTGTTTGGAAGCGTGGGTGGGTGCATGTATGCTCAGTAAACCTTGACCTGAGTAGTGCATACTTATAAACAATTACAGCATGCATGTTTATTACACTATTGCTCGTATTTAGGGTTAGGGCACAGGCTTTTTTTTGGCCCGCAAGCCATTTTAAAACTGCGGTGACCTCACACCCACATCTAACATCCAGAAAAGCGAATTGGATATCATTGACAAATTACTAATTTTTTATTAGTTATTATATTATTCTATAATATTATGATATTTACATATTTCACAGTTTAGTCAGTTTCATTTTTATTTAGTCTGTCTTGTTCACATGCCTTTCGAGGCAAGACACCCCAGGTGGATATATATATATATATCATATTTCCTATGTTGATTAATTGCATTAAGAATTGCAGAGCTTTTTTGTATTCCTGAAAGGATGTGTTTAAATGTGCATTAATTTGCAAATGTTTCCAGAACATAAATCTGAACAAAATATTATTGAAATGAATTTACAAAGAGAGGATTTTGGTTTGATCTTTTTTAGCGCCCTTTAAAGACATGTTGTAGAAGACATCTACCCACAAATGTGACCTTGGATCACATAACTAGTCATAAGGCATCAGTTTTCAGAAATTGAGATTTATACATTTGAGAGCAGAATAAAAAGCTTTTCCACTGGATTGCTAGGATAGGACAATATTAGGATGAGATAATGTCTGAAAATCTGGAATCTGAGGGTGCAAAAAATACAAACATTGAGAAAATTAATTGTCAAAATACATAATTCCAATAAAAAAATATTTTTAGATATATTTATGGTAGGAAATAAATAAATAAAAATCTTTATGGAACATGATCTTTACTTAACATTGATTAACAAGGATTTTGACTCATACAATATGTTTTTGGCTATTTCTACAAATATGCTAGTTATGACTGGTTTTGTGGTCCAGGGTCACAAATAGATATTTTAAATGCTTTTTTCCTCCACTAGTCTGAAACAACACTTTAGGCAATGAGCTCAATCTAAAATCTGAAACAAAAAAACACAATGCCTGTAGTTACAGAGAAAAAAAAAGTTCTGTCATGTGTCATGAGAACTTTCTGAGAGTTCAGCATACTGTTATATCCACCTTTTTCCTGAACATGTAAGTAAGCCTATGGGTGATGCTTCCGGTTCATTAGACACTTTAGGGAAATAACAAGGAAAATAAATAAAAGTTTTGACAATAACTTAATTTCGAGTGAAACGCGGACGAATTACCCGCAGCTGTTAGCAATCAG
>JAUMHQ010000061.1:3874445-3891256 GCA_032361165.1 Enteromius paludinosus
TCATTCTAGGGTCAAATTCTAGGGTTGTAAATGGACCTGTAAATCCGTTTCTGGGCATTTTTTCCCCTTACCTAAGCTACATACCTTCTTTTACATATCAGAGAACAATTTAAAATATTATTTCAATGCATTCTATGGCACCTTTAAAATAGCATGATAGGACACACCAATCTGCAATATCAAGCAGCAAAACAAACTGTTTTGTACAGCTAAAAATAGCGGGAGGCGTAAGCTATACCCATAAAATGTACAAATGCCGGCGCCCAATTTTGCGTTAGGAAAAACGTGGATAGGTTACAGGGCAATGCCAAGTGTTTGGTCTTGGCAGAATGCTTCTATGTCAGAGCAAGTACCAATACTTTCTACGGCTAGTATATCCACAGAAATACTGCTGCGGCACATATAACATATATAGCCCCATATATAGCATCACCCCATAGCAGATCTAAACAGGTGGAGCTGGGGAAGGTGAAGGGTTTCTGAAGTGCACTGCAACCACTACAGCAAGCGCTAGTCAAGTATTTGAATGTTGAGTGGCAGCTCATGGGCTGCTGGTGTGAAAAGAAGACTGCTGTGTCATGTGAGCAATGATGTGTGATTAGAAGAGGCAGCATCTAAAGTTCCATAACAGAACTTTGCATTAACCACCAAGAACAGCCTATAGCAAAACTAACATCAGCAACAACATAGAAAAGCCCTGTCAACCACCAAGAGCAAGAGCAAAATAAATAAATAAAAATAACTAGCTTGTTTTTAAATCTTTGGTTTAAAACATGCAACTACTTGTGTTACGATCACCAGCAAGAAGTGCCCTTGAGCTACTCCACTCCGGACAGTTATGTGTGTTACCCCATCTGTGTTTCTGCATTTTAATCTAAGGACTCTTATTATGAAGTGTGTTCCCCACTGTTAGCTCCTATAGCGATTAATCAGCTTCGCCTCCTTGTTAACCCTTTAAAAGTTGTTTGTGTTTGTCAGTCAAACCGCTGAGTATTAAGAGTTCCTTATATAAAGTGTTCCCGTATCCTACTTGTCTTGTTTACCGTATATTTTCCCGTGTACCGACCTAGCCTTGTCTTTTGGATTATTGCTCTGTTCTGCCCCTCTGGATCCTGTTTGCTCCTCGATCGACCCATGCATTCTTTATGTGTTTTGCCTCTATCATCCATGTTCGCCACTGTTGACCCAGCCCGTATGACCACGTCTGTTAATAAAAGCCTGCTTATGGATCCGCACGTCTTTATCCCCTTTTCGTTACAACTTGACATTATTCATTGACTTTGTTGTGAACATGTCCTGGTTTTAATAACCATAAAATAATCATTTATGTGATCATTTCATCAGGCTTAGTGCTCAACCAACACAAATTTTGCGTTACATAAGAAAATATAGTTTAAGCCATAATGTGATGAACAACAAGAAGAGGAAGATACCCATATACTTAAAACGATTAGTGCGATGAGCTTACAGCGGCTGATTGAATTTAGTCATTACTGATCCAGATAAACATGAAAAACGAGATTAATCAGGAATACGCATATACTAAAGTCTGTAAGTATATGTGTATGTATATGAGTATATATATGTTAATAATATAGCCCACTGCATATTTGTAAAATTCATACAGTATGGTAAGTGCAACTTACATGAAACACAACGCAATAGGTATAAACATCACCCTTAAATGGTTTACAATATCACATCTCACTAATGATCACATCTCATATCTCACTTTTTCTTATTTCCCATGGAGATATATAAAAAACAGGCTTATTTTCTCATCTATTGACTAGAGCATTGAATAGACTGTAACATCTGAACGCCTATTCAGATGTAAAGCTTTGCATCCATTAAACGTGTAAATTAATGCAAGTCAATGAATGTGTTGTATTATTGCGACTTCAAGGTCTGCTCTTTAGCTGAACATCTCGAGTGTAAGCGCCAGAAAACCCTTTGAGTGGTTCATCAATGTTCTCACTAAGGCGTTAAAAAGGGTGGAGTGGGCTCCATGTCCTTCAGGGCTGAAACAATGAGGTCATGTCTTTGTTACACGCTGGAGACAGAAGTGTGATGTGACAGAATCCTCGAGAGTGGGCGTAGGGCGCTGGCTATTGACACGTATTCATCGGGCGACACAATATCCCAAAGACATGCAGTATAACAGAGGCAGTTTCCTATCAGCAGCAGCTCGGCTCTCCTCCAAACTCAACCTTTAACATAACGTATCGAATGTGTGCGAGTCACTCGGCAGACAAATTAATGACATATGCTCTCGCCATTCTCCACCACGCACAGCTTTCCCCTACAGCAAGCCTGTGATTCATTTTCCAGTGTCATTCTCTCCGCTTTACGCTTGTGTAGGTGTGTGTGAGCAAGCTAAGAGCAATTACTTGTCATCTTGCAGCTTCACCTAATGGTCCCGCACCTGTCTTATGGAGTTGTGGAAGTCTTTTAATATTAATTCGTATTCCTCAGAAAGGATTCCTCATATATGAGCTCCCTGAGGCCTTTAAGCTGAATGAAGATTGCAATAACAGGGCCTGACTTCCCGGCTGGCCTCTTGGATTGTCAACAGACTGAGAATAATCATGAATGCGATGATGCAGATGTGGCTAGCTGCCTTTCGTGTCTGTCATGTAGCTGCTCTGCTAGCTGTCATTATAAATGGTAAAGAAATTCCCAGCAGATCTGCTGAATGTCTGAACGCATGTAATGCGAATAGTGACGGGTAATGACGGTTAAAAATGCAAGCAGGACAATCTGAAAGAAAAGTTACAATTCTGTCATCATGTATTCACCCTCGTGCCATTTGAAACCCACGATTTTATTCCCTCGCTGGAGAACAAAAGGAGAAATATGACAAAATATGACAATGAACATGACAACAACACTATAAAAGTGGTCTGTACAAGCCATGTGCTATATTCCAAACCTGATATGTTACATCTAAGGTTGTCAAATTTTGCAGGAGTTTTTAGCGAACGTCGGCTTAAATTTAGGTCTAGCTGTCCAAAAAAAATAAATAAATCGCCAATGAATGGCTTTAAAAGACCAAGTCTATCACAATTGTTTTGTTCTGTTTATATTATTTTGCTTATTTGTAAGTCACAGATAAAAGAGTCTGCCAAGTGATTTTGGAGCCCGTGCACTTTAAATATAGGGCTGCATGATTTATTCAGTCTGATTCTGATAAAAACTGTGATCCCAAACGAACATTAAAAGCTCCAGGTTTGCTTTGCTTGTTTGTAGGAATGCACAATTAGGCCATTTTACTGATTTTGATATACTGTAAAACAGTGGCATTTCTTATTTTGTGTAATATTGGTATTTATTGATAATAACAATGACAAAAAATAGTTTATTATTATTTGTATTATTAAATACAATATAAAAGAAAAAATATTCATAATGTATAATTTCCCTGTAAAATATAAAAATACATACAATTATACATTACAGTATATTATATTATAAGAAAAATCCGTTACATTTATTTTACTGGACAACTGTAAATTTACAGTATTAATATTAATGGTTTTCATAATTTCTGCATTTTCATTTGATTTTAATCAACTGTAAAACAATAAAGAAAAATGGTTTAATATTTGTATTTATTATTATTACTACATTATTCTTACATTTAAAATTCCTATTGTATTATTTCACTGTAAAACATAAATATCTATTAAAATATATAATTAAAATATTATATTATAAAGACAAAGCATTTACATTTTATATTTCATATATTTTATTCCTAATTTCTTCATTTTCAATGTTAAACCATCAAACTTTTAGCTTTAAAAGCTTTTGTTGACAACAGCTAGTTTAAAAGGGCTAATTACTAAAGCTTGAAATGATGGTTGCTGCAATTTGCACATTATAAGCAACCTTAAATACAGAGATTAATTTATATGTACAGTAGCAAAATTTACTGAAAAATGTGCCACTCAGAGACAGAGAAAACACTAGATCATGAAATATTTATTTAAGTGGCTATATTGCTTAATAAAAGCAGACGATACTTTATTTCGTGTCCCACAGAAGAAATCAAATTGTGTAACAATGTTAATTTCTTTAACAAATCTCAGCCTGTAGCAGAAGGCAGGAAGTCCCTTCCCTCTGTTAGCTCAGTCGGCGACCTCTAACATCCCCATCAGCATTGTTAACATTCTCCTCCTGTCTCTCCCGGCTCCATTAGCTACAACTACAGACCACTGAACACGCGCAGAACCATAAAACCGCCCCCCTATTTCCCTTTTCACAATTTGTTGCCTTACAGGCTGGAATTATGACGCATCATATTGACCTAGTTTTCCAGTAACTATGCTAACAACCCGCCAGGACAACATAACTGCAAAACGTGTTAATTACGGAGGTGCTGGACGACATTGTTACAGGTTTAATACAGTCACGGTTGCCTCAGAGCCTGCACGGTATCCGTCAATTCCGAACGCCGCCCTCGCTTTGACAGCTTGAACGTGACCTCAAAACGTACACACAAACTGACGCTGTGCATTGATTAATGTGTATGTATGACGAGAGGAAAAAAAGCGCAACGGCTTATTGAATTGTACTTAATATTTATCTTTGTTACTATGGCAACTCTAGAGGGTAAGATTAGCTTTTGTACCCGGCGACTGAGTGCTTTCATAACTGGTGCAATTTCGTCTGCAATTTCCCTCTATAGACTGCAAGTTGTTGACACAAATTACCTTGTCATTAAATGATGATGATTGCCAAGATGTTTTGAGGGACAACAACACAAAACTGCATATACAGTCTACACTAAAGTGCGCATCTCAATAAGACCTTATAACAAACAAAGTGTCACAAATGAAAGCCTAACTCGCAAGGGCGTAAGAAACGGTTCCAAATGCAAAAGAGAGCTGTTACAAAGGAGACAAAAAAAACTGTCTGAGAGTCTCAGCGAGAGTGAACCGCACTAAGCCCTGTGAAGAAATGCCAATTTTGTGTGCATCTGCATGTGTGGCCATTTAAAAATAAAACTGAAGTGGCGTAGGTAGAATATAAAAACCACTGCAGTGGCCACGCAGAACTGCAGCTTGAAAGATTTCTGCGTGTTAAAGCAAAGGCTTATCTGATAATTTGATTTGTCATTGATCCTCGAACTCCAGTGAATCTGCCAGACACAGTTACACACTTAGGCCCGTTTCACACAGCTCTTGTAATAGACAACGCGTAATAGACATTGAGCACAACTGCAGCTTTGTGTTGTGATTTGTGCTTCTGCTGCGTGATATAACTTTAATATGAAATATTTGCCTCTACTAACAGCCATAGATTATTAAATGGTTATCAGGAGCAAGATAGTCATACTTATGCAATAACTTGACTGTAACAAAATTTACTTCCCTTGAAAAAGACAATCAAATTGACATCCGAATATGAATTCATTTGCACAGAAATGTGTAGCAAAGAAAGTTTTCATCTGTAGTTTGAAAGAGAAAAATAGTTATAATGATACTTTGCTTATATTATATTGAATATAATTAATTAGGAAGTTATATACAGTAGCTATGTAACTAGGCTTCTGCCATGTTGTCACATTTACACTCAATTAGTAATTAATTTGCACAGAAATGTATAATGTAGAAATATGAATGCATTCACTAATTGCTTGGGGTAAAAAGAAATATATATATATATATATATTTATATATATATTTTTGGAGTGAATGAAACAATGAGTGAAAAATATATTCTGTTTTTAAATAATGAATACATAATAAATTCCTTCAAATTACTGATTTATTTTTTACAGTGTAGTTTGCTTGATTATTTTCATAACTTCTTGGCAAAATAAAAGTAAAATCAATTACAGAAACATGACCTCAGGTTTATGGTCACATTTATGGGAACAAAAATGAATATGTGCGGCTTACACATGTCAAATAAACCAGCTTTAGTGTGCATTAGCTACAACTCATTGGAATAATGGAAAATAACTAGACATTTATATTCAACCGCTCATTTACTCCCTGTGAAAAAAAGAAGTAGCGATCCCCAACTTGATTGACACTTTTCTGGATCACAGGGGTTTGTTTTTGGTCTGCTTTTATATGGTCTGCCATACCTCATGAAATATAAATTCCAGGCAATTATGAAGCGAGAGTGATCTGTGCAGGTACAGACGTTTGGAAATTTCCAGAAGCTGATGAGCTGTCGGGGTGGGATTTGCGGGACGCTGACAGGCCGTGAGTGACGGCGGTGTAATAACTGGCCTCATCTCAACCATCGTACAATGCACAGAAAAATCAGGTGACAGAAATGACAGCTGCGTTCAAGCTGTTCCTCTCTCTCCTATCCTCCTGGATTTGAGTGTGAATTAGAAAGACGTCTCTTCCTAGAGTAAATCAATTTGCTCAGGTCATGGTCATTGCAAAAAGACCCATTACCAGAGCTAAACAGCACTCTGTGCTGTCAAAACGACAGTGCAAAGTTAAACCATCTTTTAAAATGTAAATTGCAATCCATCTATTCAGTTTTATCCTCAAATGCACCACTACTCTTTTGCAAACCCTATATCTTACCAAGCAGTGCAAGAAATAGCACAAAATCGGTAAGTTATCGCATCATTTTGCAATGCTTAATTAAATTCACTACTTTTGTTTTTCTTTCACTGTTTCTGTCTCACAAATAAACTGCTAAGTGAATTAACAGCAAGATGCCGGTTGAATGCCTCTGAAATACATATGTTGCATAAGCATTGCATATAAAATGTATTGCTTTAATTTAACGATGTAACTTTTTATTTTTTATTATTAAAAGAATGCTCCAGCTTTAAGCCTAATTTACATATCTCTGCTATGCTGTCTCTTATGATTTCTGTCAATGGTTCTCTGTTTAGTCATGTATGGACTCTTAGTTTGAATTGTTGTATGTGCTACAAGGATTCAAGGATTCTTTATTATTATTATATCTTTATTAGTCATATCAGTACACTTCCATGTTATGGTACGAAATTAGGACCCCAGGTCCCATTGAGCAACATAAATAACAGAGTAATATAAATATGAGGGTATATATGTGTATATACATGGATATAAATAAGAGCAGTAAGACATATATTATGTAAGATTAAGTACGTAAGCTGAACAAGTGTATTGCACAAACAAAAAAATAAATAAATAAATGACAAACGTTCACAGAAAGTATGTTACTTGAGCTATACATAGTGTATTGCACATTTACAGAAACATATTGCACACTTGTAAATTGGACTTATAGGATGTGTATTGCACCTTAGGATTGTGTATTGCACTAGAATATAAAGATATACTGTAATTAATGTCTTTGTAATTCATGTCTGTGTCTCTTTGCCCTTATTTATCACCATGACAACTCCAATATCTTCCTATTTGGATACTGTACATTGATTGACCGACCCTCTCCCTCTGGACCTTTTTCGCCCCTCTACCGACCCTCTTGTTTGACCAAGTCCTTAAATAAAGCTTCGCAGATGGCTCTGCACGTCTCTGTCCCCTTCGTTACAGTGTCATTTAACAATGAAATGAGTTAAATCTGCCCCGCAGCTTGCAAAAAGGAAAATGTACGGAGCAAGACAGAGCTTAAAAGCAGAAATACGAAGCTCATATTCTTCGTAATGCACCCCTATTAATTCTTATATAGAAAAGTATGTGTGATTTGAGCTGTAAAGTTTCTAAATGATCTTTTAGTTATGTTCTACTGACAAAGGAACTCATGCATTGCATTTAACTTTCCACAGACATCCACTCAGTGGCTAAATTAAAAAGTCTTAAAAGTCTCACAGACAGTACAGCTTGGATGTGGTTGGATTCAAAAGAGTCAATTATTTAGGAATCAGATTGCACTTAAAGTGAAAGTTGAAGGAATTTAGAAAATGACATGTCATGCGGTTTGCAGCACAGCTCTAAGTGAATGAAAACATCCTGCAAATTTTCAAATCTGAAAGTCCACCATGTTTAAAGCTATTGTCTTGCAAAACAGTCGACTCTGAATCAATGAAACTATGCCAAAGACTCCAAAGCCGTTATATGTTAACATCAACATGAAACACTTGTGCTTTTGGATATAAATGCATATTATAAGACGACGAACGTGTTTTTTCTACCTTGCACGCATGTTAACATGTTGTTGGGGACTTTTTATTACACTCGCTGCATGTGTTTGATTTGCTAATCATCAGTCATTTGTATGAAAAATTCTTTCTGAGAGATACTGTCAATACAGCTTAACTGGAATGGACTCCGTAACATTGCTTTAACAATACCTGAGCATTTCTGTTTTACTGTGTTGAATTTAAATTCTGAAGTCAATCAGCTGGGAGTTGTTTTATCAAGAAGGTTATTCTGTCCTTTGGCTCAGGTATTACTTCACATCATAACAATGGGATTCAGTGATTCCTCCGAATAAAGATCTGTGGGATAGAGAGGTCACCGTCCTTGTCTGCGAAGATGTCAAACACAGCCCTGCTTACAAGAATTTCATTACTATACATCATCCCCAGTCCCGATCTATAATGCACCATGTCGAGCATTCAAAATGAGAGTGAAATGAAGACAAGAAGGGAAATGTGGCCAAAAAAGTGTCATAGAACCGTCGGGTCATATATACATGTATATATAACACTGTATTGATGGTAATGCATTGTTATCAAGGCCTTGTTGTAATAAAAAGGCTCAAATGGATAAATGTATATATTTATTTTAAACAATTTAAAAATAAATCACTAAACAAGAAAAAAAAAATGCACTAGAGAATGCACTATAAATGCACTGTAACTGTAATTCTGAGATTTTCTAAAGCAGAAAATATGTCACCAATATTGACCAAAACTGTTCCTTTACTGCTATCTTGTATTGTTAAAAAACTGTTATGGGAAAGGACGAACTGAATTAAATAGCGCTAAATAGTAGAGATTTCAAATAGTTAAGAAAAAGAAAATGGAAGCTCGATTGCGGACGTGATCATAAAAAAATCTTGAGAAAGAGATGCAGCTAAGATCACCATTAACAAAACATGCACAGTCCTTAGAAACCGCAGAATATGTAACAGACTTTATTACCACATAAAAGCGACATGAAGCGCTAAGCATCAATATCCATAGGATTACCATGGCAAATAAGCCGCAAAGCTTGCTCAGTTTGCCATTAAATGCAGACCTTGAGAGATAAAACTGTTGTTTCGTGCAAAGAAGAAAAAAACCCCACATCTATCAATAGCCAGGGAAAGTCCTTGGCCAATCATAGAAATGCTCTGAATGTACATGACAGTCATATTCATAGCTGATATTTGAGGTTGCCAGAGGGTCAAAAGCAGAAATACGGGGCAGGTTTTAGTGGGGCAGAGACTGCAGAAACTAATAAAACTAAAAAATAGGTGGGGGGGGGGGGGGTAGAAAGCCTGTCAGATAGATGGAGTACCGTGGGGGAAGACAGGGTGAGATGGAGACAAAACCAGAGGGATAGACGGACTGAAGGAAGCGAGGACGTGCCGCTCTGCCGTGGGTGTCTCTTTGTGAGGAATTCAGGTTTGAATTTAATGAGGCTAATCCATTATGGGCAGACCGCCACAGCCCTCGCATGTCTTCAAACCAAACCCAAGCACCATCCCGTACCCGCTCACTGCACCCCTCCCCCATCTCCCGGGACGCCACACACTGTTCTGGAGGACACTGGTTTCCTGTGTGCCTTTAATCAATATCAGTCAATAGTGACAACTCGCGCATGTATTATTTAAACGGTTGGTTTTTATTGAGAGGCGCATATGTTCCCTTACAAAGACGAATGTGAGACCAGGGAGTGTTTTCACCAAAATGTTATTATCATTATATTTCTGCAAAAAAAAATGTTGTAATTTTATACAATCATGAATTATAATACTATATGAATAGTAGTTTAATATAATAATTTAATAGTCTACACTTGAACGTCTAACACTACCACTCTATTCTATTTCTATTCTGTCTATTTGTTTTCTTTTATTTATTATATAAATAACTTGACCCTCTCTTACACTAACATTCTATATTCTATTTCGATACTATCTACTATCTATTTCTATTCTATCTACTTGTTTTCTTGTCTTTTTAAACTAGACCATTTAACACTAACACTCTATTCTATTTCTATTCAACTGTATCTACTTTTTTACTTTTTATAGAAAAATCTTGACCCTCTAATCTCTATTCCATCTACGTTTTTCCTTTTATAGAAAGAACAAGCATAACACCAGCATTATCTATTTCTATTCTTGTTTTATTAATATTTTACTTGACACTAACACTCTATTCTAATTCTATTCTATCCACTTGTTTCCTTTTTTTTTTACTTTACCCTCTAACTCTAGCATTCTCTATTTCTTTTTCAATATACTTGTTTTATTTTTGTTCAAATCTTTTCCTGATCAACAACATAAGAAATGCACAATATCATTATTTGAAGCCAAGATTTTCAGGTTTATGAAAATAAACAATTGATTTATTTCTCAGAAATACTCAACTGCAGTAAAAGGTGCGACAACCAGCCCCTACTGAAGCATACGACAAGCTTTAGCTTTTAGCTTTCTGCAGACTCAATACACTGCTCACATACATCTTTAAGACATCTATTCAAAGTCTGTTTTCATCTGGAATGTGCAATCTTTAGAGTGTTTTCATCTTCAGCGCATTGCTATAATTTTCCTGATGGGTGTCAGAATAGCTTTCAATGGATGTTTTTGTGACACTTCTAATCTCAAACCATTTTTCAGATGTTTATCAGATGTTTGTACACAAATACTGTGCTTAAAATACTTGCTTTCCAAGCAATTCTTTTTCATATCTCAGTATGCATACATGCTTAATGGGATATTTCAGATTTCACACCAACCATGAGATGAACGTTCTTTGGTGAAATTCACTAAATAAACGAAACAACAATGTTCATCTAGGGAAAAAAGACAAAGACACACACATACACAAACACAGAAAGAAATGAAGACAGTAATCTGTGGCGTAGGGTGCACACTACAACACTGGCACGCCCTGGGCGAGCATGTCTCTTGGTATTAGCGGAGTGCAGTAAGGCCATGCATTCTCTCTATTACACGACTCCCAGGCTTGTAATTAAGTGGGACATAGCAAAACAGCCGGCAGCATGAAGGGAGGCTGACCTGGAAACCATGCTGTGTCCGACGGATGATGCAAGAGACTCTTAAAAAACACAAACAAACAAAACAAAACAAAACCCCACAAGATGACATGATGTTTAAGTAATTGGTTTCAAGCAGCATGTCTTCGGATTTAAAACAATGGATTATGCAGCAATAGCTCTAATAAATGTACAGAAGGGCGAGCCAGAGGTGAAGAAGATGGCCTTTGCCGAATGAAAACACGCTTTGAATAGCCCTATCAATCACCCTGCTGAGAACGACGCCACCTCCTTTATTTCTCGTTCAATTACATGAGGATGAAGAGATCTCACTGCCGTTATTGTTCAGATAACGGTTGTTGGGAGAGAGAAGTAAAATCAATAGTTAAAGCCCAATGTCCTTTTCAAAGGCTGCAATGTACAGGGATCTCCTAAGGCTGAACGTCATGTTAAAGTTGTTTTGTCTTTTAGTGACTGTTTGATTTCTCCTGTTGAACTTACAGGTGATAATTATATGATAAATAATTACATCATGCATTAAAATGGTTAAAAATGTCACCGTTAGACCGTTTAAACGTTTATTGAGATAAAAGGTAAAGAGGGAAGCTATAACAGAGTCCATAAACCTATTCCACATACACTGATGCTGGTCATCAGAGCAGCACAGATCAACACTGCTTAACCTGTGAAAACAGATCATTAAGCAAAACAACTCTGTAATTTCTGAACCACTGTCAACACACAAAAAATAAAAACCCCCAAAGAAACCCACTCCTCTTAGTTATAGGTCACATCAAACGACACTCCTTCTGCAAGCTAACACTATTAATTGACACATTCAATTAATCAGTGACAGCTTTTATGTTTACAGGCAACATAGAGAATGCACACTTATTTCGAATAATGTTTATACCCTGTGCCCAAAAAGAGACCCCGTCCAAACTATGCAACACTGACTCAGACTTTGCAACCGTCTGGTCCAGGCAGTCTGAAGGAGATGACCCTTAACTTACTGTGACTGGCAGAACCCAATCAAGTACAGAGGCTGCCACAGCACCCTTAAAGCAGTATGTGTGTATCACATCCACCTCACACACCTTGGTGCCGTGAAGCTGATGCTCTCCTTCCCAGGATAATATGCTGCTCTAATGAGGCATGAAATCTCTGGACAAGCAAGGCCATTTTTGCCTGCTAACACCACAGCAACTCAGAAGCACATGGTTGACGGTGAGCTGTGGAGAAACCTTTGGCGTGGTTGCTATGATTTCAGCAGTCCTGTAGAGTGACTCAACAAATTCCCATGTAAGAGACGTGCTCTTGAGATTCTCTTTTGGGTAAAAGAGAATACTTTCCCACACCAATAAAGAATAAGGAAGGCACTATTTTAGATAAATATAGATACAGTTGAACATTTCGCGAAATAATTCAATTTCAAACCTGTAAGACATTCTTTTTTCTGTAAATGTCACATTTTTGCCAAGTAGTCCATTCTTTTCAATATAATAAAAGTAAATGGAACTGTAAAATGCACCATAAAAATACTACAAGTGTCTAATGACTAATGGCACCACATTTGATTTCATCTCAACCATGAAGTGGAAAAGTATCAGCCAAGAGCGGCTTAAACTTCACAGAGCTATCGCATGGTTTCGGAAGATTTGTAATATGTATAGCTGCATGAGTCATATGGATTTTTTTAATAATGCTTTTCATGGTACTTTTCTGTCGGTTTTTGGCGCTTGACAAAACCAGTCCCCATTTACTTTTTATTATTTGGAAAAGAGCAGCCACGATGTTCACTATACAGGTTTGGAATGAGATGAGGATGAGTAGGCTAAATAATAAATGAAATGTTTGCTATTTTGACACATTTGTAGAAAGGTACAGCAGGGTGATGACAGGAAATAATGGTTTGACTAACAGAAGCCGAATTCAAACTCACACCGCTGTCAGGTCAGAGATGAACAGAGGTTGCTCTTTTATATCTCAAATCTCAGATTAATGTTTCACTTAACTATTAAATCTCTCGCAGTAGATTCTCCTAAAGTTTACTAATGCATAAATAAAAAAACTGACGAGTAATAAGATTAATAAGAGACGAAAAAGAGTTTAAAGCAATGCAAGTGAACTGAATACCTTTATATGAACAGTTTTAGATCTCAAACTTGGGCAAACAAACGCAAGGAAAATCACGAAGTAGAATCTGAGCCTCCACTTGTGGTTAACTTTTTCAAACAAAGGAAAAAAAAATGTTTGGGTTTGTAAAGAAGTGAGGTTGACAGATATTGCTTAGATTTCCACCGTGGCAATGTTAGTGGTCAGTCCTCCTAGACTCGAATGCAGTCGCAATCTTATCTAAACTCTCTGTTCGCTTATGCGTGCATTCCCACAAGCTGGTATACAAGCAGCGCACACCGACCTGAGGCTGGGAAACAAACGGCTGCGTGTAGGTCACGGTATTGAAGTGACATCAAAACAACATAAGGACCCAGCATCCCGGAGCCTGATATTTCTTCTCTTGACAACCTGAACGACACGCAGGGAGCCGAATATTTCACAAGCATCTCTCGCAAACTAGACTGAAGCCAGACCATTTATCCTGCGAGTAATCCAATTCATTCCTCACTCTGTGATCCCTATTTATTGGGGAGAAAGATGACTCAGACATTTTAGCACTGCAATAAGTGACTCTAAACAATCTTAATAGAGATGAAACGTTTGGAGAATTACGTGATGGATGTGGTAGGAGATACAGAAAGCAAATTGAGGCATTGCGCTGTTTAAAGCCAACAAGGGGAGATCTGTAAATCAACTTGATGGCACAAAATCTACATTTTAACGTACTTTACAACCACACACCATAAGGGACGCGATGACAGCTGTCAATATAATTGGTAATTCAGGTGTATAAAAAAATAATAAGGCAACAAACAGAAAGCTGTTCGAGACTCTAAACTGGGACGGAGTTCCACCTTACCTGTCATTCTCCGCGCTCTTGAAGCCCGGTAAGATGTTCCTGAAGCTGCTGTGGCGGTCGAGCTTCGGCTGGCTTTTGGTGCGTTTGATGGAACCCTTCAGTCTGCGGCTCAGGAAGCCCTGAACAGGAAGTCAGAGGAAAGGACTGGATTACACTCAGAGATTCATTAACCACTGGAGCAGATGCATGTGAAAACCAATCCTTCTATTTGTTCTTTCCACTCATCCGTCGCGTTTGGTTGCATCGTGCATAGCTGCGCGATTGGTGCGGCACACACATCTGCTCGCAGCGCTGGGCTGAAGAGCTTCACTGATGTGATACTCCCCTTAAAGCCGCTGTTACCATGGAAACTGTTGGCTGGCATGGAAAAGGGGGGAAAAATACTGGTGCACTGCAAGTTCACAGGGGGAGAGCTGAGCCGGTGCTTTTCAGACGCGCTACAGATTAGGACAAGATTAAAAGGACTTGAATTGCTCCTGAAAATCCAAAGTCTGTCTGAGTGGGATGCTTGAAACACTGAGAAGGGGGAAAAAACATGCATTTCTCAGGCATGTAGATGCAATTAATGGGTGGGAAATGTGAACTGAGGCCTCATGCATGAAGTGAATGAATGGCTGATTGATCTTAATAAGCCACTTAGTGGCCCTTGTTGCACAACAACCGATTAAAGGGGCTAACAGGAGCAAAATCACAAAGAAATTCTGCCCAAAGGACTGATATAGTTAGCATAACTAGACTAGTATAGAAACATCATGCCTACTGAAGGTACTATACATGACACCTTCAGAATTGTACTTAATTATTTATATTTCGTTTTATAGATACAAACACATTTATTGCGACATTTATTTATTTATTTATAAATATGAACTAATTATAAAAATATATAAGTGATCTATCTATCCATCTTAATGACTTAATGATAAGTTGTCTATTAAATGCTGTCAGAAATGTGGTTATTTGCTTGAATCTGAAACTTTATTTACTATCTATGTTACTCTTTATTATTTTTTAATGTGTTAATAAATCTTGTTGTCATTATCATATTCTTATTGGGTTACAAGTGAGTCAATAAAATGGATTTGGGGCAAAGGTTAGTCCCATGTGGCCTCTTATACATAAGTAAAACAATCGCAAATTGCATTGGGTTACAGTTCCGCTTGGTGTCTATAGTTGAGGCTTCAATGGCTAGAGCTGATGTTAAAATCTAGAGAACCTATATAATGGCATATTTAGAATATATTTTATAATTATAAATTATATCTTATGATATGTAAATACAATAATGTCTTCATCTATTGAGATGTCTGTAGACCTTTAAAAAATTAAATTTATCTCTTAAGGCCCGCTCAGACCAAGAACGATATCTATAAAGATAAATCCAAAGTTCTGTCATGTAACTCCATATGACATAATGACATCATCACATGGCACAGCTGATTGGTTCTTTTTGTACAGTATCAGCAGCCAATGAGCTCGTCTAGAGATTGCTGTAGCAGAGTCAGTGCTCTTCAGAAACCCTCCGCCTTCCCCAGCTCCACATGTATAGATCTGCTATAGCGGTGATTCATGTATGCTATATATGTGTGTCATTTCATATATGTTATGTGCAGAAGCAGTATTTCTTACATGCTCACAGCAGCATATTTTGGATGTGTTAGCTCAGTACTTGCTCTGATGCTTGCCCTGTACCACTTTATATTACACATTATATCGTCTGGAAATAAGACAAAAAATCTTGTCTTAGAAAGCATTTTTTTGTAGTGCAGTACATGTATTTCTCTGGTACGTACATGGTAAATGTCTTGTACCTACAGGCAAATGAGTGGTACAGTAACACAAGGTACTTACCTGAAGTGTACATACAAATAAGAAACACGGCTGTACTTACAGTAAAAGTCACATGCATGGCCATTAGTGTGGGTAAGAACGGTCACTTACAGCTTGTGGCAACTAATTAGATACTTTACTGTACTTACTTATATATGCATGGTAAATATGTAGTACAAACAGCATGCTTAAAGTATACCTATATGGTTACTAATAAGACACAGTACTGTAAAAAATTATGTACAGTACATGGTAAATGTGTAGCAACTACAGAAATTTTTTTTTTATTATGTGGTAACAAACAAGACAGATACTGTACTTGGCATTTACGGTAGGCTTGGTAACTCCTTACCTTACCTGTTCATTTGCTTGTGTAGGATTGTTAATGCTAAATTTCTCTTCACAACAGTGCTTACAAAGTCCTGTGTAATGTTTATGTGAAATGGTGCACTTTATTTTACAGTCCTATTTCCATTTACTTACTACTATGTACAATCTTCCATCAATTGCTCAGTAAGTACCTTAGTAAACATTAATTAGTAAACATTAGTAAACACAATCCCGATATTTTAACGATTAATCGTGCAGCTCTACTTTATGTATAAACTACTTACCATGCATGTGACTATTAAATCCAGACATGTTTTTTATTTGTTACCATGTACATACACTTCAAGTAAGTATTTGCTTGTAGGTACAAGATATTTACCATGTATGCACCAGGGAAGTACACATACTGTAAAATAAAGTGGTACCAAGAGGACTATATTAGCAGCCAAACCAGTGTACAGTTGTTACGTTCAGGGAAGCAAGGAAGCGTTGGGTTCAAGTGCAGATCGTTTATTCTCAGACAGAGTCAAAACAAGCGA
>JAUMHQ010000061.1:3909224-3922966 GCA_032361165.1 Enteromius paludinosus
GCTACATACCTTCTATGTACATATCAGAGAACAATTTAAAATATTCTCTCAATGCATTCTATGGCACCTTTAAGTATGCCAGTTTAGTATACTAAAAGTAAAATTGCAAGGCATGTATTAAGTATAAATATGAAAATATATTTGTAGCATACTGAGCATGAAATAAATGTAATTCAAATACATTTAAGTATATTTATTTTTCACTAGGGGTTGTATAGAAAATATTGTGGACTTTTTACTAATAAAACCAAGAGATGTGTTTCCCTCATTTTTAAAAGGAAACTTAAGCAGTTTCGAGGTGTAAATTGAGGAACGGGTTAAACAAGCAAAAAATAAATAATAATAATAATTAAAAAAAGGATCCCTTTATTTTAAAGAAATTTAGCTCAATTTTACAGTTTTATTTTAGAGGTGATTGTTCCTTCCCAGCATGTGCACATGGCTAGATATGGACAGTAAATTTTGAAATGAAATGCTATTTTATGTGTTTTTGAGTGAAGGGAAACTTTATTACTGTTTAATGTTCAGTTATGCTTGTCATTTGAAGGAGTTTCTGTAATGCAATAGTTACCATTGTGCAGAGTTTATGGTTATGGATACTGCTCTAAGGCATTAAGCCTTGCTCAATGAGCAGTAGCTTATAGTGCTAGTGCAGTAATTTTCAGTATTGCTCAAGTATTTTCCTACTACTGGCTGTATACAGTCTTTTAAAATCTACAAAATAACTATTAATAAGTATAATAATACGTCAAAGTCAAAGAGGCCTCAGTCCAAATCACAGACTTTTGAGAATCAACTTAAAATAAAGCACATGTTACTAATTATATTACATTTGTGGTGTCAATTAGTAATTCATTTGATGTGATTTATTCATTTAGATTCCATTCAAAAATGAAATGAAATGACTACTTAAAATATTAAGTGTAATATTGTTACCATGTATTTTTTTAAGCAGATAGCTCAATTCATTTTTTATAGTGCAGTTTTTTTTTTTCATTTTGAATAAAAGAGGAGGAAATAAAAGCAGAAGGAAGTGCAAATAATGATTGCGACATATTAAAAATCACATACTGTAACTACTTATTTCCGTGCTTCGTTCTTTCACCACACTCTGAAATCTCTGCCTCTTTGCTCTGCCAGCCCTGTAATAGCACTGACCTCAGGAGGTGTGCACATCAGCCCTGCACACAAACAGGCATTTAGCCTCAGAGCGCAGGAACACCGCTGTAAATATCAGACTGACTTCAGGGAGCTGACTGACCGGTGTGCAGCAGGTAAATGCAATCAAGACATGACTTCAGCTCTCTGCCCTCGGGCCTTCTTCACAGATTGCACATTTAAAGGGGAAAATGTTTACATGCAGTGCCCCCCTCTGGACCAAAGTGGTACTAAAAAAGAAATTGATGCTCTACTGTTCGAGCATTCCCACAATCATCAACAACATATTTTGAAAATGAGATAAATAGATAGATAGATAGATAGATAGATAGATAGATAGATAGATAGATAGATACTTTAGATAGTTCTGATAGCACAAAGTATTGGTATAAATCAATATGTGGATACACAAGTTCAAATAGAAAAGAATGAGAGGAAAAATAAAACGTCTGCTGAAGTGATGAAACAAACTAAGACAAACCGCTTCTCCCACACTGCCACCACAAAATGAGGACAATCGGAAACACCTCAAGCTGTGGACAGGAACTTATCATGGCCACCGACACCACAAATGGCTTCATCTGAGACAAAACATGCAATAACTCGCTTTTCTTTGAAACCACTTTTTTTTCTGTTGACGTCAACTAGACAAACAGCTCTCTGGGTGTTGTTTTATGAAATACACATAATGCTCTTGGCCATTTTAGATGTTATATCAAAAAGCTTTCGTGAGAGTACAGAGTTCACTGAATTAGGTGGCTGGGAAGTACAGAGAGATCCTTGTTTTTTTGCTGCTGTTTGGAGTTTTGGATTCCAGGCTTTTACTAGAAGAGGCGACGGCCAAAATCATCAACCGATGAATACCCATAATGCCATTCTTTCTGTGATGATGAAAAACCGTGAATTAATGAAGCAATGAAAACTAGGAGAACAAACACATTAGGCGAGATAAAGTCTGCCAAAGAAACAGAGTTCTGGACACACTGGCCTAGACTGTTTATTGCCCTGAATGAGACTTAGAATGAGTCTAAATTATTGTGTAATTATTGCAACAATGCCAAGTTTGGGAAGAGATGTTTTCACTGCCAAATCAACAATTACATATAGTTCTTTTCACTTGAGACTCCGAAAATACTCCATTAGTCTTGTTGTTTAGCCGTGTGAGAACTAGGCCTATTTGTGTTATTTTTGCAATCATTAGAAAAAAACTCTCACAGAATATGTACATGAGCTGGAATTACGCCGCTGTAAGAAACATGGGAAAAACAGAAAAGCAAGTGGCCACCATGTAACACACATAAGAAAACCATGGAGAAAGATAAGATGCTGAAAAGGAATGATTGAATTACAAAATGCACTAAAACTGTACAAACCTTTGACTAAATTTGCTTCTCATGGTCTTACAAACTTTTAAACTATCGATATTAGTTATGGCTACCAATAAATATTGTGGCATACATGGGTAGTTCATGTAGTCACGCACCTATGGTGCGACAGAACAACGTATATTAAAAAAAAATAATAATAAAAAAACTCAAACCTTGAAAATTAACCGTTCTTATGCTATTTGTAACTCTAAGAATGAAGCTATATTTTTCTCATATGCGTTTTGGGATTTTTTTCTACATTTTTGCTTTGTCAGACTATAGAAGTTGAAATCTGTTACATGAATACCTGTGATGTCCTTCTGCATAAAAACATGCCAGGATGCACCTTATAAAGTTATTTAAGACACGCCACTCAATTATAAGATTTGATTTGATTTAACACTTTTAGTCACTATAGGATTCACATTTCTAATGATGTGAAAAATGATGTGAAAGTGTTCATGGTATGCCTACTATAGAATTCGGCCGGAAGCAGTAGGTCATCCAGGTACTTCTTGCCTACTGAATTTTGGATACTATGAATTCGGACATACTACTCGCCTCACATACTGTTTTTCACGTACTATATAGTAGGGAAGTAAGCGATTTCGGACGCAGCAAAGGTTTTAGAAAGAGCTGTTTTCATAGAGCACCTATAATGGGAATATGCGTGGAGAAATGGCAAAATAAGGGTGAAAAGTCAAATGCAACGCTTTTCATGCTTTGATTGCTTCATTTACATGTCAATGCACAAACGTTCACAACCAGCCTGCAAATTGGCCTGAATGGGAGAAACTGGTAGAAATAAAGAGACTAATTACAGAGTGAACAACTCACCCACTCAAATGGGACGGAACTGGAGCACAAATTTATATTGGACAAAAAAAAAAGCCTACCTGGTCTCATGGTACCTTGGTGAACTTTTTTTTTAGCGAGACATGAAATATGTACCAATAAGTACATATAACTGCAGTTTCTAAAAGAAATGAACACTAAAACTCTGACGCCTTTTCACACAGAGTTTCGTTTAATAAAGCGTCATTTTCAGACAATTACTTGAAGAATATCATGTTAAGACTTTAAAACAATATTAATACCCTGGGAGATTTGAAAACTGATGCTTTTGAATGTTAGCATCACACATATCTAGCTTTTCATAGACGGAAGGTTTGTTCGGTAGCTCACAGAGTACAGAGATGTACTTGAGATGTGAGAAGCTCCGTTTCAAATCCTGTGTAACTACAATTCAATCAAATCAGAGGTTCAGGGTTGGATTTGGTGTAGGGAATATTTGACAACATGATAACTTTTAGTGGCAGTCCCCAGATATTTCAATTCTGCAAAACTGCTGCAATACATACTTATATCAACGTTAAAAAAATGTGCCAGGGTTCACATATTGAACCTGTGTTGGAGAGCTACTCAGCGGACATTTCTCTTTGAAACATGCAGTAAGGTACGCAAAAACGGTACAGTACATATTTTTATGAGACCAGGTTGAAAAAAGCAGAGAGGGAACTTTGCCTCCTTATTTTTAGACAAAAATTACTTATCAAATCAAAAACTGAAGCAGATTATCATAAAACAGTGAAGCTTATCGAGTATTAACATACCACTTGAACTTACAAGAAAGTGTTGACAGTGTACCAGTTACTGTGCATCCAACTCGCCTCGTAATCTCTAAGACAGGACTCCAATCACTGAGCTACATGGGGCATAGCAATTTACTGATGCTCCTGGGTATTTGCCGCTTGTAAGCGGGCCGCCACTCTCTCAACATCTGGACGTCCCCTAGAAGGCGAGAGGCCCTCGGTCACCAGACACCATTAACATCAAGCTCCCAGAATCCCAGCAGTCATGCTGCATTTCCTGAAGCAACAGTCAACAAGCTCATGAATCTCTTCCCAGACGAAGAACCAGCAGTTTCAACCAGCACCAGCAGAAAGAGCCTCAAGGGTTTCACACGTTCCATCTCTGTTTATGTGGAACAGAGTCAAATATCTGCTTTTCATTTATCTCTACGAATTACACAATCCCTGAGAAGACAAGGCAGTTTTAGTGGAGGCTCTTGTGTGAGATTTAAAAATAGATAAACACATTCCATCACCTATTTAATTAAAAGAAGACTCTTTAGTCATTTATTTTGGCTCATTAACATATAATGAAAATAGGCTGTTAAACAAAAAAAAGCCCACTAGCATAAAAAAAGCATTAAACGGTCAATGAAACTTCATTTTCACAGCATGATGAAGATCAGCTCAGACATCACTGTTTGTCTTCCACTGAGGAAGGAAGGTTCCTCACAGGTTCAGTAAACAATGACAGAATTTTCATTTTCATGTGTAAAGTAGCTCTCCGAGAAACAAGCTGGTTAATTCCCAGCACATAATGCAGATAAAATGAAATCTGGCATCAGATTCAAAAATGCATTAAGACTCAAACTAATCTCATGTTCAACACAATCACGGCCACAACTGTTTTCCCCAAGCTGAAAGAATAGTTTCCTCCATTTTTGCAATTATCTCAATTACAGAGAAGAATAGCAGCCCTAAACTAATGGCTGCTAAAGAAAAGACCAGCAACATGTTGTTCTGATTTGTTTTGCGCTTGAAGTCATTTACTTTCGGGTTCAGTTCCAACAGCAATCTCTGGAACTCATAGGATCTCACATGTAGCACATTTCTGGTTTGACCCAATTTCAATCTAGTTTATTCTACATGTTCACAAGACCTTAATCATACACAAGACAGATGTCCTCAAAGGGTTTAATCCCCTGATAATCAAAATTTCTAAGTTGCACCTACAATATTTTTTATGGATGGTCTTGAATCACTTTTTGCCCCGAATAACAAAAATGGGGTAAAAATGTCAAGCCACTCACTTGTATCTTATTCATTTGGGATAGTATAAAGTTATAACGCCACAAATATGGTCATCATTTACTCACCTTCATGTCACTCCAAACCTGTATGACTTATTTTCATTCCAGGTAATTTTACATTTACTGCAATGCAGTAGCATTCAAATGTCACATTGCAGACTCAATTCAACTTTAAAAGGGGAGTGTGAAATTTCTGCTCCAGTAGAGTCAGAATGAAGTTGTAAGAGTAATGAGAGGTTACCCAAAACTCTGAACCCTGCTGATCAACAGTATCAAATATAGTTTTGCTTACCAAAGTAGACACAACTGTTAGTGCTGCACATGGACTCTCGTATAACCCTGAGTACTAAATTTAATACTGTCTAGACTGGACTCCTCAAGAATCTCAGCACTTTCTGGCATGCTGTCTACTGTCCTTCAGTCTAATCTAAAACCAGAGGGTCTATCATCATCGCGGCAAAAGGCACACACGCTAACACTCTCAAATAAGCAGCACTATTACATTAATATCAGGTGTGATGTTACTTCAAACAGGAAATACATCAAAGAGGTTCATAAGTGGTCCACTTCTGTCTACAGGGGTCTTCTCCCTGGGGCAACCGTAGCAGGTTATGCTGAACATGAGCCCTCTAAATTATGATCTACAAAATGGGCCATGAGAGGTATTTATAACCCTTGGATAGTGGATGAGGCTGCGTTTTTCAGTCGAGTAAAAGCAATTCCACTGCAGCCGTCACAATATTTTCAAATATCTGTGCTCAGCTGCTGATATGCATCCTGCACAACATTTCGGCCGCATTGCTCAGTTAATTAATTGGACTTGGGTTTTTCTCTTTGTTGCTTTGGTATGTTAATGAACGTCTAGCACAATGGACTCTGTGCCATCAAAGAGACATGAATAAAATATGCCAAGCACCTGCTTGTTCCAACAGCTCCATCGTCTCTGCCAGGGTCTGCATTAAACCCCCGCAATTAACCGAGAGGATGCTTCTCTGCCAGTGGCAGCAAGTCACGATTTAAGAACGGAGATTCAAACTGCTGAATATTAATTGCATTCAGATTTACTACAAGTCCACAAACCATGAGAACTGACAAACTTAAGATTTTATAAATATTTATATACATTTTATAAAAGTTTTTATATATATATATATATATATATATTTATATATTATTTTATCTATTCTTTCTTTATTTTCTCTTTTTTTAGAACATACAGAAGCTGTACTTGCTAACATAGTTTAAAAGGGGAGGGCTGATCCTCAGTAAGGTTTGCTTTATAAAAAATGTAACTGCTGACAGAGGTAATATACAATTTATACATAAAACATGCATATTAATAGTTTTTTTTTAATATAAATAGATAATATACACAAATAAAAATTCTAAATGTATATAAATATATATAGCAGGAATAAGTCTTATCTTAAATAGTCATTTATTTATTGATTTTTTTGTTTAAATTAGCCAGAAAAATACATTTTGGTTCAGCTAATGCAAATTCAAAAGTACATGTTGGTCCCATGGCTTCTTGTCCAGCTTTGGTCGAATTATTGTCCAAATGTAATGTTGATAGCCAAAAACACGGCTTGCGTGACAAACAGCCTTTGTCTAATAAGAGTGCTCAAGCAGAGATGGATGAGAGCACAGATGCTGATACTCAAACGTATTTCCTGGTACTGACAGCACAGGACTGCCTGTACTCTGTATCAGTGAGTGCCAGCAAAGTACAAAACTTTATCTCAAAAACCGGTTCTCTTATACCTGCAACAAGTTCTGCAAGAAACACAGAGCAAATCTCCCAGAATGCTCAAGGCCAGGGCCAGCCTATATTTAACTTTGCACAAGAAAAGTCTTGTCTGTGATTTCGGAACGCTGTCCTTTACTCAGCTGTTGTCAGAGGTTGCCAGGAGACGGGATCAATAGAGGCACTATATCAGCCATCTCTGAAGCACCACAGCTTTCATAGTTCAAAGCCGGGCTTGGAATACCCTAACTTTGGAGTAAAACAACATCCTGACAAAAAAAGAGGAGGGTTCATGAGGGAGATAAAAAAGTATGGAGGGAGGCAAAGGGAATAACAGCGGAAAAATGAAAAAACAGAATAAAGACAGGAACCATTTGTTCATCAGTCGATGCTAAAACAGCAAGGCCCGCATCATAAAAAGTTAATTGCTGACACAGCTAATATACACCCTTGGATTCAGAGTTCCGCCAGCCAGAGAATAATTCCCATGTTTCCACACGAGTTTATGGGCTGTTTAAAGCTTTTTCTCAAGCGCATTTCAAAGTGCAGGAATGTGACTCCGTAAGATGACTTAACACTGTTACACGTTCACACTGACAGCTGGAAGCCATATTTCACATGTCATTTTCATTCAATAAAGCATTATTAACAAATTACTGCACATATTGTTATCATTTCTGAAAACGCAAGGCAACTAGTTTGATCTGTACAAAGTAAAAAAAAAATTTGCAGAGTCATTAATAAAACAAAAAATACTATTAGGAAAAAACTATTCAGCCTTTTTACTACAAAATTCATGTTTATTGAAGTATGTTACTTGTCATTTTGTTGTAACTGTAACATTTACTAGTAATTTCTGAGTGAAATGACATGAGATGTTATATAAAAAGTATATGAATAATGCATATATGTGTGTGTATACTGTATATATATATATATATATATATATATGTTAGTGAATAACTGAATATATTTAAAAATTCTGTCATACAAAGCTACATTTTCAGCATCATTACTCCAGTCTTCAGTGACATATAATTCTTTAAAAGTCATTCTAATGTGCTGATTTATTATCAATGTTGAAAACCTGCTGGAACCTGTTTTTTCAGCATTCTGTGATACATAAAAGGTTAAAAAGAACAACAATTTATTTAAAATTGAAATGGTTTATAACAATATTCAAAAGTTTGGGGTCAGTACATTTTTATTCTTTCTTTTTTTCAAAAGAAAACCTTTATTCAAGGATGTGTTAAATTAATCAAAAGCTAAGAAATATTTATATTTTGAATAAATGCTGTTCCTTTTAACTTGTTACTCATCAAAGAATCTTAAAAAAAAAACCTCACTGGTTCCAAAAATATTTATAGTGTTTTCAACACTGATAATTCAAAGAATAAATCAGCACAGGAATAAATTATATTTCAAAGAATACATTGTAATAAAATTTTTCAGTATTTTTCTTCTGTAATTTTGATTAAATAAATGCAGCCTTTATGAGCATGAGAGACTTCTTTAAAAAACATTACAAGTCTTACTGATCACAAACTTTTCAGCGGTAGTGTATACACACTCACACACACATACATCTTACATCAAAAAGTCATTTGAAGTTTCTCCACAATTGATTTTATTTCTTTATTTTGTTTTTGTTCCCCAAAAGATCATACCATGGCTCATTTTATGATTCGAACTACTCCCTAACAGCCTATGCGAGATTACATAACCAAAGTGTGGACTTAAAAGAGGGCTTAGTGCACCATTTGGGATGGGGCCACAGATGTCCCGTACTTCCTGTTTGAGCCTGAAGCATACAGCACGCTGTTTAAAAGAAAGCGGGCCCTACATCTCATCTTTTTGGAGCCCAAAAAGAGCTCCTTCTCACCTTGGTTGCCCTCAGGGGACATCTTAGAAATAGGCCAGTTTCTGAAGCAGGTCACCCCGTCCTGTGAAGTGAATAATCAGAAACAGAGAGGACGACACACACACAAGCTGAAGGACTCAAGGATGTGTCCGGCACTCTCTCAGCTCCTAACTGAGAAATACAAACAAAACCGGCCTGTTACATCCATCTGTGTGCTGTTTCGTCTCCACGCGGTGGTGGAGATTACCACAAGAATTCCAACGCGCCGCTCAGGCCTGCCACATTGTGCGCAAGCCGAGCCTCCCACTTTTGGAAAGAAAGGAGAATGAATGAGGGAAAAGAAAAGGAGAACAAGAGAGACTGTGGTTATTTTTTTCCATTTTCATGAGCATTTAGGGGCCTAGTAACGGCATTCTCTCTCTCATTCTGCACCACCATCTTTTGGGGAAATGAGCCCCCTTTGGAGAACCGAATTCCTTTGGAATGTCAGCCAATCAGAATGCAGGCTCTAGGGAGTGTGTTATGGAAGGCCTGCCTCGCCTCTGACTCTTTAATCTCTCAGAAATGTGAAAAAAACAGTACACACTACGCAGTGCTTTTGAAATGGCTTTGGATGCTATTATATACAGTATAATTAAGCAGTCGGTAAAGATTTTTTTTCTTTTTTTAACTCTAGCCTAGACTATATTTATAGGTGAATAATGACACTGTTTGTTTCTGTGGAGCTGGTTTACAGATGAAATTGAATTTGTTTCATAACTGATGATTTTAGCAATATTAACAGTTATTTTACGGTTTATTACCGTGAAGCTGCTTTGACATAATTGAACTGTATCCAGTGCTATATAAAACAATGAATGGCTTTAATGGCAATCTGAAATGTGTTATTTCTCTTCTACAGTACTGCAAAAAATATGGATTTAATTTTTTTTTCCCCTAACTGTCATTGGTCAACCAAACAAACCTGCCCAAAACTCACACAACTGGGGCCTGTTCCATAAACCAAGATTAGAGTATAAGCCAGGCTTATTTCAGTTAGTCTGACTTATTGCAAGTTAATTTGTATTAAAATAAGTCAGACTATCTCCCATAAGCCTGGCTAATTTGGTAAACTTGTTTTATGGAACAGGCCCCAGGTTTAATTAAATAAATAAATAAATAAATAAATAAATAAAGCACACAGTGTTTACACTTTCGGCAAACCCGTTTCATAAAACAAGTTTACCAAATAAGCCAGGTTTATTTCATTTAGTCTGACTTATTAAGTTGACTTGGTTGAAAATAAGTTAGACTAACTGAAATAAGCTTGGCTTATTTGGTAAACTTGCTTTATAATATATATATATATATATTAGTGGTGGGCCGTTATCGGCGTTAACGTGCTGCGTTAACGCGAGACTCTTATCGCGCGATAAAAAAAATATCGCCGTTAATCTATTCTCAAAGTTGGTTTGACTTTGACCTTGATATTTTAGCGCGGATGTATACCTAGCCAAATTGCAGGGGCGGACTTACCCATTAGCCAAAGGTAGGCAACTGCCTTGGGCCCCCAAAATGCTTTTCACGAGATGCACATTAAGCACGGACACGCGAATAGTAACTATGTTTATTAACAGGACCGTCTGTGTGTCGGAGTTGAACGTGGTTCGTATGTATCCTGCGTGTAGCAAACCAAAATATTATGTATCTGAAGCTGACTGCCGCACGAGCGTGAGATTTTTCCCGCTGCGCTCCTCTCTCTGTGTCTGCTCTGTTCAGCGAAAAACTCAGATATGTTGCTTACATTAGGTGCGTTTTCGTTTTAAAATGCATAACGTCTGCAAATTTACATCTCAGTATTAAACAAGGTACAAATTTCTACTAATTGTGCCTAATTTCACATGCAAGCACCGCTGTTGTCAATATCTTATGTGTAGCCTAAATATAAATGTTAATGACAGAATTATAATATGTACATGAAAACTGTAGAAACACTGGACGTAACTATGGGGCACCAATGTGCAGCAGCAACTTTGACAACAAAAAAGGTACCTTAAGGTTGATTGAAGTAAATGGGTGCAAATGTAGGGCCCCTTTCCTATATTTGCCGGGGCCCCAAATTCACTTTGGCAGAATTCAAATGAGCCATTTTAATTTAGATTAATCTAGATTAATTTCAAAATTAATCTAGATTAAAAGAATTAATCTATGCCCACCCCTAATACATATATATATATATATACATAACATAATCCATGAATTTGACATAAAACCTATTAATCAGTGTTTTGCCTACATTAACTATTATTATTATTATTATTACTATTATTATTAAAATGATATAAATTGAAATTAAATCATTCTGAAATCATATAAAAATATATAAAATGGCAAAATAGAGCAAATACTGGCAATTTTGTGTCTAAAATGTCACAATATTAACTTCTTGTTTATTGATTTGTTATATGATATCAATATGACATTTGCTATCATGCTGAAATCTGAGAAAGACAGCATGCTCGGTTATGTGATGCTTTTATAATTTTGTGGAAACTGTACGAGGATACACCATGCAGTGAATGCGTGCCTCTCAAGTCAAGACCTGCTTTTGCTTGTTTTTTTGCCAGTGACATACTCCATAATTTCAGCTTTTATTATGTTAAAACTACAATTACGATATTATCATAGACAATGCATATCACACACCATCAGACCACCCCTAACGCTTTCCACAAATTTTGCTGGAAAAAGAGGCAAAAAAGACCCCAAGGTTTTGAGTAGTTAGATTTTCCCTGCCTGCTTAATATTTGACTGAACGGCAGGTCTGATCTCCCATAAAGAGGAGATGATTAGAGCTCAGTCCGAATGCACCAGAGAGGTTCAGGTTTCAGCTCTCACATGAAAAACAATGATATATAGTCAATGTGCTTGAAAAAAGCTAGAAGGGAGATTAATATCCAGTCCACAGGCTGACCTGGAATCTCAACTATTCTGAGAAAATTTGCTCGTGTTTAGACGGGAATTAGATGAAGTTAGATGAGAATGTGATGAGAGGAGTAGCAGTAAACTTCACAGGAACCACCATGTTCGCGTGTTATCATTATTCCCTGTCCATCCAGACGATCATCTCACTTTCAGCCACAGAAGGCTGGAGTAGAAACATAATTCTATGATTTAAAATATGATAGAAAACTTGTGTGCAATTTAAATGTTTACATACAACTCCATAAATAAGGTAATACTGAAATCTCCTGAGCCATGAAAGACCTTAGATCTTCCTCTGGGTTCTCTGCCGGCTTTCCACTAATAAATACTACATATCCGGTCCATTCCACAGAGCTTAAATTAGCACATTAACATACTGCACCCTCACTCTCTTTGGCAAGACCAGCACAACCTGAGAAGATCAAAGACAGTGACGCGTTGCAGACCCTCAGAATTCTGGCCACAAACCAACCAATCTGACCACAGCTGACTGAGTTCACCAACAGAAAAGACACACACACACACAGCTGAAACAACAGCGTTGGTGAAGCGCACACTAACTCCATTCAGGTCACCACCAGACAGAAACGGCTAAACACTGTCCTCTGCTCCTCAATTATGACCATCCTGCTGTGGAAAACACACAAAGCTTTTTGATTTCGTTACAACGGGAGACTGAGCTGAAGATGATCAAAGTGACTACATTCAGAACAGCAAACTAACTAGGCATGTGTTAGACCGAACATTTTCAGAATCAAGACATATCATACAGTTTCAGCACATTCAAATTCTACACAAGTATAGTTTATATTTGTGTTAATTAATTAAATATGACAGAATTCATAACCGTTGTATACATATAAACAAACACTGCTGTTCAAAAGTTTGGGATCAGTAAGATTTTTATTTGAGGGAGTTTCTTCTGCTCATCAAGCCTGCATTTATTCGATCAAAACTACAGAAAAAAAACAATTTTGGAAAAAAAGTTACTGACCCTAAACTTTTGAATAGCATTGTATATTGCAACACAAAATTTTTTACTTTGTAAACATCAAAGAATCAAAGAAAAAAGCATCACACATTCCAAAAAACAATACTAAGCAACAGTCCCAACATTCATAATAAATCATCATATTAAAATGATTTCTGAAGGATGATGTGACACTGAAGACTGGAGTAATAATGCAAAAAAAGTCAGAGCTGCACCACAGAAATAAATTCTATATTGAAGTACATTAAATTAGTGAAACATTAGTAGAAATTGCAACATGATTTCACAATATTACTGTTTTCTTCCTATATTTTTGAACAAATAAACAGAGCCTTGATGACCAGAAGACGATCCCATAAAAAATATTAAAAATCGTACTGATCCCAAACATTTGAGCAGCACTGTATATAAAATATACTTTTAATATGAAAAGAATAATGAATGCAATTATTGTAATATTAGTTGTCTGCTATACTTTTATACTTAATAAAATAATAATAAGAACAATGTTTTTCACACCATAGGACACAGTCTAATTTTTCTTTATCAGCTACCCATACACGCCATGCATTAAAAACACAGAGAGATACAAAAGCACTGAACTAGGACACTCAGATCAAATTTTCTGTAAGTATTCGGACCCCCTTACATTTTTATATTGCAGCCATTTGCTAAAGTCATTTAAGTTCATTTAAGCTCATTAATGTACACACAGCACCCCATATTGACAGAAAAACACAGAATTGTTGACATTTTTGCAGATTTATTAAAAC
>JAUMHQ010000061.1:3955882-3969050 GCA_032361165.1 Enteromius paludinosus
TTTTTTGAGCCTCTTAATTAGTTTTGTTTTTTATGTAAATGATTCAATAAATACCGTACCGTGCCATTCATACCGAGAAAATTTTGATACCGTTACATCCCTAATTAACTCTAATTTTATAATATCTTTACTGTCACCTATTTTTTGCATATACAATAAATAAATAGATAAACAAAAAGAATCTTACTGGAAGAAAATGATTGAAAGAGGTTGTATGTGCATAGAAAATCTATCTAATTTGAATTGTATTGGCCACTGAGCAACTCATATTAATTGACCACTGATAAATACACTCATCCAGTATTTAAAAATAGTGTTGAATAGTTAAAAAATTCTATAGATCAGTGCAGTCAGATGCACCTTTTTTCTTTAGAACTTAATGAAAACTGACTTAATTTGAATCTGAAATATAAGACTGATTACCTCAGCAAACTGCTAGCTGGCTAGAGCTTAAGACACAGTTTCTGTATTTATGCAACTGACCTATAACCTTTTTTATTAGACAGTCTTACAGTAGTAACGGTAATAACAGAACGCAGTTTTCAACCATTGCATAAACTATTTCGACTACTCTTAAAAAGTCACTCACCTAAGTTTCTTCAAGACTGGTCAAACTTTTCAAACTCAGTAATGCAAAGGTAGACTAATTAAGACTAATTACACCATGGCAACTGCTAGTTGGTCAAACCAGTTCTTAAGACACAGTCTTAACATGGTGGCTAGGTTCATGCAACTGGCCCCAGACGAGAAAGGTCATGTTATCCGGCTGGCGTTGTAGTAAAGTGACAAAACTTACATTAGGAATAGCATCCTCCAGCAGCCACTTGGACCTCTTCCTCCGCTTCTCTGCAGGAACAGAGCTACTGCAAAAGAGGAAAACGAGAAACATTCAATTGACATAACTGAGCATAATAACAACTGAACTAAACAAACTGTCAATCAACACATTGTCTCTACCCACTAAACATGTCAACACAGATATGAGAGCTGAAATTACTAAAAAGAACTGTGGTCGTCAAAAGTTCAATTGTAGAGGAGAAGTCATGTGTCTTTTTAGTGCATTCACTACAAAAGTCTAAATTCTCACATGGCTCCAAATTCTCTTTGAAGCATCAAGTAAAAATAAAGATCTTATGGTTATGATCAACTGACTGGATACATAACAAACAATCAGCACTGTAAACCAAATCAAATATTTAATTATCCATTTAACATTCAACAAAAGATATCGGTCGTAAAAATGGGAAACAGTAATAAGGCGACCAGAAATCTAACCTGCTTCTGCTGGCCGCTTTCTTGCGGCCCTCACTGTTCTGGGCCTTCTCCGGAAACAACTTAGATGGGGGGTTAGGAGGGACCCTTGTCCTTAATCTGAAAATGTATTTCCTCTTCTTGATCTCCTTGCCGCAGAGAAACCTAAAAACATATTTATATATAAATATATATTTAATATATTGTTTACTATATTTCTTCACATAAAAAAGAAAATGTTTAAATAAATAATATTATAAATTTTTATACAATTTCTGTTTACTAATAATTACAATTTATTGAAAAATATATATATATAAAGAATTTAAATTACTTTTATGTTAAATAATAATGAAGATTATATATGTGTATACAAATCTTTGTTTTTAAATACATTTTAATTATTATTAAACAATTACTAGTCCATGCATAATGTCAATGAGAGAAAACAAAAGGAAAACTTTCTCTTACTTGCTTTTATAGTTGTTGAGGGCATCAAGAATATATTGGCCCCGTTCAGACAGAGGAGTATTGGAAAGCTGAAGGATAAGAAATAGGTAAGAAACTCTTTGCGAGAAACTGATTGTGTGATATAGTGTTTTATTATGAGACATTTCCTTTGCTGGTGCCTTGAGCTGTCATGTTACAATGAAGACAAATGAAACCCACAGGCTTTGCTGTAGTTGTTAAGTCCCTCCATAAAGAAGTGAGCAATTTAGCAGTGCTGTTTTCTCAGATTACACTTGTCAACAAACAAGCGGTTAGAATGACAAGAGATGATGCACAACAACAAAAAACAGGCTAATTTTCACTACCCGTGTCTATTGCATTACCTAGCAATTACAGCAATCGTCTACAGACAAATTTCTAGCACTGTTATTTGCTCTCAAATATCTTTGAAGGTGAATTGTGTCATTTTTACACCATCAGTGGTACAAAATGGAAAGACATGTTTCTGATTGCTAGGACATTATGTGGTTGAAAGCCTGTTCTGGATGGCTGCTAGAGCATTCCTAGTGTCTCCCGGTTGTTGCTATGTAGTATGCGGTTGCTAGTTTGATCTGGGTGTTGTTATGTGGTTGATCTGTGTGGTAACTAGGATGTTTTTAGGATGTTCTCTCTGGGTAGTTGCTTATTGGCTAAAAGTCCACAAAAAAGCCCATCCAAAACATTTTTTGGTTTAAATTACACACTTTCTCTCTAAATTTTCACTAAAAAGGTTGATCGTATCACCTTGCCCATCTGGAAGTGGTCCCAGTTGTTGCTGACGAAGGTCAGGATCTCCTCCAGTTCAAAGTATTTCTTTTTACTTTGGACTCCCAGGTTGTACAGGGCAAGATGGACCACATCCACCCTGCAAATGAAAAATATTATTTCGACTGAAAACAAGAAAAGAATTTCACAAGAAAACGAAAAAATTCTAGAGACTAATCTGGAGATATTTTAGTCCTTGCTCCTAAATCAAATGACGCCGCCAAAATCTGCATGCACCGTCACATGGTGAGCGTTAAATAAGAGTGCCGCTCGGTTCACAAGGCAAGGTCCATTTTAACACACCAGACTTTTTTAAGTAGGATAAAGCTTAAATCTGAACAGAGACTGGCCTCATACCTAAATATCCAACACATCCAGCTCACTGTATTTTTAAGAGTAATCCCCTGCTATCATGAGAAATCCTCTCACCACCAAATCTTCCTTTTAAATGGCTATTTTTTCTCTTTTGGGACAAAAGGCAAGTATCAATGTCCAGACAAACTCTACTCTAAAAAAAAAATGCAATGCCCCTTCTTTACTTTCTGAAATAGAGCGAAAACGCTCTGGCTCAAGAGCTCCGTCCCGCATCAATCACATCCGACACTTTGACTATATAATTCTGACACGGATCTGGGCGCAATCACTCGCGAGAGGAAAAGAAGAGCTGCCATTTACCATCTGAGAGCCAGCCGCTTGATGTATTCCGCTCCTTTATTGCACACTGCACAAATGAATAAGTAAAACCTATGTGAGAAAAGACAGAGAATGGAGGCATTTAAATTACACACCTTGGAGAGGTACAGACGGCGCTACGGCCGCAGAAAAATCGTGCCTGACAGTGTCATTATGAACTTTTAAAAATCCCTAACGCAGGTAATCTCGCCTGTGTGCGACGCCACATTAAGTTTGTCGCAATATTCACTAATCATTACCGTTGAGATGTTGCAAATAGAATTTCACTTCAGTTATTGCGTTCATTGATCTTTCCGAAAAGCAACGGCTTATATTTCATTATAAAACAGATAGCGCCGTCCCTAAAATCTGATTGGACCGATTCAGCGTACGAAGCCATCGAAGAGCAATTTTCAGCGACAGGCAATTTGTCTGTACACGCTGAATGTAAAACCGGGGTGCGACATAATCACAGGCAATCAGAGGGTATCTCTCTTTTTTTAATTATTTAACCATGTTTTTAGAAATGTGTAGCTGAATGAGAGATTGTTTGCTGTACACTGAACATATTCTAAATATATATAGACCATTTTCTAAATATTTAATAAATATTTAAAATATTTATTTTGAGTATTAAATAATAATTTAACTTTCACTATTAACATAATTCAAATATTGAACATTTTAAATATATATTCCAAATATTTATAATATTCAATCATTGTTTATTTCGATTAATTAAATAATAATAATTCAAATATTTATTTTTTATTTAACCATGTTTTTAGAAACGTGTAGAGTGTAGCTGAATGAGATTGTTTGCTGTACACTGAACATATTCTAAATATATATAGACCATTTTCTAAATGTTTAATAAATATTTATTTTGAGTATTTAATAATAATTTAACTCTTTAACTATTTACATAATTCAAATATTGAACATTTTAAATATATATTCCAAATATTTATAATATTTAATCATTGATTAATTAAATAATAATCATTCAAATATTTATTTGAATTTAACCATATACTGATTATATTTAAATGAGAGGTTTTGCTTTAAGAAAAAGTACATTTCTACTACTTAATTTAAATATTTAATATATTTGAAATATATAATATAATCAAAATATTTTATATAATTTAAATATGTAATACATTCCTGATTAAATATCATTTAACTCTTTAACAATGCATTGACACTGTTTTGTTTTATTATATTACTGTTGTTCCCATTTTATAAAACCAGTATGCCACTTAAGATTGTACATTACAGTGATTTTTATCCAGGTTTTAGGTGCTCTACTTTTCAAATTCCCCTCAGCCATGACAAAATCACTTTAATTATATTTAATGGCATAAACCCAATTGTTTTTCAGGGAAGCTTATTGATTTGAGAGGAAAAATGAGAAATCCATACTAAAGGATGGCGAAATATTGATAAGAAGGATTCAAGTTCTTTCAGTGCATACCTATCTCCAAACATCATGGACTCCTGTAGGCACTGTGTACACGCTTCATGAAACCACTGCTCGCAGCGAAAGCACTGCAGCATTTTCAGATAAAACCTGATGGGAAAATCAGAGAATAAGAAATGAACTGTTAAATATTTATTATCAGATGCAAAGCACAAAGACCTAAACAGAACAATTACATTTCAGCATGAACAAAAATAAAAGCAAGCAATACTGGTGGTGTGATGGAGCGATGCTCAAACCTCATTCCTTCCATTTAGATGGTGTGTGTAGAACAGCAGCAATAGCAAAACCATTAGCCCAGCACTACCAAGATGTTTTTAGAAACTTTATACCTAGCATGCATCATAAAAATGGCACAATGCATTTTTATACATCATCTTTAATATTTTCATGAACTGAATGATAACATTAAATACAGATCACTATAACTGATCACAAAAATGTTTGGTTTTGTTTTTTCTATAAAAATTCAAATAAATAATTTTCTTTCTTTTTCAGTAAATAATGTACCAGGAAAATATTTAAAAGAGAGGAATCAGTTAGCAAATGTAAGTAAATGCTCATATAACAAATAACTATTTTACATATTATTTCGATACTATTACAGTGTTATTTAATATTTTTTGGCTGCCGGTATACACTATACTTTTGTCATTATTTTAGTTTATATTTATATATATATATATATATATATTATATTTTAACTTTATGCCATCATCTCTTCACTGTCACAGGAAAGTCCATTTTAATAATCCGATGACTACTGCTCCAAAGCAATGTAGGCACTCTTTATGTTTCAACAATCTTGTGACAGTCCCTGTTCAGTCATTGGTTGCGTAACATACAATTTTGTTTTGATCAAAATGATTGCGCTGAGTGAGCAGACAGCAAGCGAGCGCACGAGGCAGAGATGTGTGAGTGCATTTGTCACGCTCTCCTCACTGCTTTTTACTTCCCTGAGAAACACAAACAAACCCCTTCACTACATTTAATCAAACGTCCCAGCGCTATCAAACAATGTGACAGATGTTATGCCCAGTACATTAGAGTTTTGCTTTGCTGTGCGCGCATGCTACACTGAATCTGTTTTTAGCACAGAGGCCAAATGCCTAGACCTCTAGCAGGAAAAGAAATCACAGTAAAGGGAAGAAACCGAAGCATACGCACTCTCCGGGTCCTCCGCAGTAACAGTAGCACTGCTGATGGTTCGTACGATGCAAAGAGTCCCACTCCAGCTCCTCTGGGTTATAGGGCAGCACCTGCTTCATGTTCAGCAGTGCTTTGGAGATTGGCCCCTTTTTCAGAGCTCCCCCTTTCTGCCAGGTAAAGAAACACACGTCAGCAAACACGGCCCCGTTCGTTTATATGGAATGTGCATCTGATCCGGACTTACTCTCACAGCTAAAGCAAAAATGCACTTCCTGCAGAACCAGGGATGAAGGTCAGCTGAGCTCTCCACTGGGGGCAAGTGGCAGAGCTGGTGATAGCCTGAAGATGCAAGGCGAGCATGTGGAAGGATGGAGGACAAATATTAGCACAAAAAAAAGCAGATCGACTCCGAGCCAATCAGATGTGTAAATATGAACAGCAAAGCCGAAGTCGACACTAATCCTTGAGACTTCCGAGAGCCACTCCTGCATCCCCAGCGAGTCATTACTGTAGTGCACTCTTTACCAAACCCCCTTAAAGTCATCAAACACACCCAGAATAGTCCTCTATTTGCTTTGTAGACGCTATGGCGTTTATAATGCAAATTGTACCACATTTTCCACTCCAGTCTTTTAAAATGCATTATCACAAGTACATGTTAATCAGTTTTATCCACAAGCAGAAGAGTTCCCCAGCCGTTGCATCATGCAAGAAGTCATAGTTTTATATTACTAGGTTTTTCCACATTTTGTGAAGAAATTGAGAGTGCTGCAGAGCCGTAACTAGAAGCCTCAGACTTTGAATAATCAGATATCCCCCACAATATTTGATCATCTTTGCACCGATCTGTTTGTTGTTAGATGACAATAACAGCATCCATCATGGTCAAAAAGACTAGAACCGAGTCAGTCAAATCAAAAAAGGCAGGCTAAGCAGAAATTTCAGCAAGGTGCTTCAGCTAAAAGAGTGCAAAGTAAGAGGCAATTAGCTCAATATGAAATATTTTTCTGTTGTAAACTTTTATTACGATAGAAATGTTTTATGACAAGCATGGTAATATTCGCATCGGCATAAAAGTTAACAATGCGATGCATCGATATAAAAAAGTGTGCATCAGATACAAGTTGCCATTTGTATCGTGATGCAAACCGAATTATTTATATATAATTATTAGTAGCTGTTTGTGATGATTTGCTGTCTGTCAAAGAAATAAAAGTATCTGTACCATATTGACTTGCATAGCATCACGTTGTTTTTTTTCCATTGCATCGCATTGCATTGAATCACACTGCATCATGATAGGTGTGAATCATATAACATGGCACCAGCTTCATATGCATCGAATCTTCGGCTACACATTAAGATGCATATCGCTTCAGCCTTACTTAGCATTGTTTTAGCTATCCATGTAGTGTGGTCTATGTACTATAAATGCATTTTTTGTAATTCAGTGCTCAATGACAAGAGAAAAGGCTGTGGCAAATTAGATAAACGTCAGCCACCATAATGCACTGGACTCAATTAGACTATTTGCATGTGTGGACACAAAATGTTCAGCAAAATGAATCACAATGGTGGCCTTTGATGACAAATAAATGTGGATATCTTAATGTGGGTAACAGGGATATCTTGTTTATTTACTTAAACAAATATTTTTTTGCAAATAGTTCAAATGCATTACTTTACAATAAAAAATATACATGTTAGGCCCTCTTAAAGACATACTGTATGCACTGGATGTGGGTTTGGTCACCACTACAATTTTAGGTTGTTAGGATGTGGCTGCATGGTTGGTAGGGTGTTTTGGGTGTATGCTAGGTGGTTGACAGCAACAGAATAACCATCAGCCATCCCACCCAAAGCCACATAGAATAGAAAAAAAATATCATTATTATTACTAATATCATTGGTCCAAATGGACTCCAAACAATAAATTGTATTTGCATGTAACAGTAAGTGCAAGATCAGTCACTAATATTTAGTTTTCCTGGAGGAGACAAAATTTACATTTAAATCTGTTTGTCTGCTAACAGTCAGCTGTACATTAGCATACAAATAAACTCCAAAGTTCAAATCCTTAACCCTAATTATGACTAATAGTATGACTAACATCACTAATAACTGAGTTACCGAGTCAATGGTTCCTCAAAACGAATCACTGCTTTCTCCAAAGCAAAAACAAGCTGTTTTACTGTGATTTTTCTAGGTTGGTGTGTTACACGATGAGCTAGGATACAGGTAGTGCCCATGTCTGCCTCAGACTCACCTATTCCACACTTCCCGCAGATAAGAATTTCATTACCAGGAACCAGAGACATGTCAGAACACACTGAGCATTTGGGTTCTTCCCCAGGGACACCAGCTGTGCAAGAGAGCGAGAGAATAAAGCTTCAGTTACTTCGTCACAAAGCAGTAATACCACACTGTCACACGCACACACACACATCTCATAGGACACACTGACATATCAAACAAAATATCTGCTTTCTAGCTTGCTGATGAATTATTTGCTGCTATTTTTGAAATTAAAAATACCACTCGACCCCTTACCATGCTGTATGTCTTTCCAAAGCACCCAGAACTTGGAGTTGTCTTCAAACGTCACAAAGCAACTCTGCTTTGAGGTGCTCACCTATAGGAAAACAGAATAAGAAATGAACGTGTTATTGTGAAACGCAAACATAAAAGTGTAATACACATGAATATATATTTTCCAAATAAATTCTTCTTGATTATAGAGCATCTTGTACTGTATGTTTCCTCCTGGGACTCAGAAATTCATTTTTGTCCTCTGTAGGGGGACATCGATTTTTGACCATTTCAAATAGCACGCTTTTATACATGTGGTGCATCTTAAAGTGGACATCCTGGGCTTTCGAAGCAATTTTTTTAATAATGCAAGGTACATCATGTCTTTTAACCTTGAACAGGGTAAAAACGAACAATATTCCAACAAAAATTGACATGTGTTAAAGAAAATGCTCTTATAACGACACTGTGTTTTCCATTAATGGTTGCCATTCAAAATATGTCTATATAAAGTAACTTGTCCACATTTAAACAAATTATGAAATAAATCAGAAATCAGATATAATATATGCAAAAAAATATTGTTAATAATAACAGTTAAGAGGCTATGTGCCAAATCTGGTGAATATATGATTCACCTTGGACCTTGGTTCCAAATAAATTTGGGAACGATAGAGGAAATACTTCACCCTTAAGAAAATGTACTGACCCTGAGGTCACCCAAGTCACCCCTGTTTCATCAGAACAGATTTGGAGAAATTCATTAGATCACTTGCTCCCCAATGGATGCTCTAGAGTCTATAGGGAATGGATGCCCTCACAATCAAAAATCACAATAATCCACAAGTTATTTGATGGACTGCAGTCATGTGGATTCCTAACTGGATTCATGTTTTTGTCAGTTGTTTGATCTCTACAACAGCATCTATTCATTGCTGAGGATTCACTGAATTCACTCTAAAAACTTAATTGCAATGTAACCATGTCACAGGAGGATATACAGTGTGTGTGTAGTAAAATGCATTCAGTTCAGGTGTATACTGTATGAACCTCACTCACTCTCTGGATCTTTCCCAGGTAGTAAAGGCCGTCAGACCAGCGGCACAGCACGTACTGGCCCACAGTCAAGTTGGTCTCCTGGTCGCTGCAGGTTTTCTCTCTCTTGGGAAGCAGGTGCTTGGCTTCTAGAGGATCCGACCCGACTGTCAGATATCCGTCCCGACAGGCCGATTCCAACATGCTGACAATAGGCACAACTACACTTCCTGAAAGCAAAGTAGGAACAAACAAATCATGCAAAATATGCAGATCACACCAAATTTATCACATGTGAAATTTCCCAGTGGGATTATTTGCATATCTCATACAAACACCCTTTTGGAATTTGTAGGAGTTTTTTTCTATGTAAATATGGTTGAAATATGAAAACCTTAGTGACCACATATACCTACAGAGAAACTCCAATAGAAACATAGCTGAATACTGACGTAAGAAAGGGTTTTGCCCACTGGTCAGTTCAGTTGCATACACAAGTGAACATTGAGAAAAGTGTTTATTTCTCTTTCAGTTGTTTTAAGATTTCAATGAACCCAAAATTGGTTAGTTAAGCATAATTAGGGCTTTAAAAACTTGACAGTCATCAAGTTCCCAGGAAGAAAAAAAATTGGAATGAACACAGGGGATAGTTAGAGTTTTGCCCACTTATACAATAATAAAAATACAAATAGAACATACAGTAGACTAGGGTTTCCCAAACACCCACCAGAAATCTGTGCATCTGACTCTCATTATGATTACATTTAACAAAATAACAAGTGCTGTTATATTACTATTATGAATTTATTTTTCTTATATACTTCAGTCTTGCGATGTTCAAGGACTCTAGCATGTGAAGACGCAATATGATTGGCTGGTCCTACTGTTAGAACATGCCCCCTTTAATGAACGATTCAGTGTTTCGAGTGCGCATGACGCTCAAAGCAGTAGGCGGCGTCCTATTCGAAAAATTGAGACGCGGCTCATTTTAAGTGTAAGTACCTCAGGAAAAAAACTTTGTTTATTGTGATTAAATTACACTTGTTTAACACAAACTAAACAAACGGATGACTTATTGAAAGTTTAAATTTTCGCACTGTTGTGACGACACGTGACAACATCAATATGGCAGATATAGTACGTCCGAATTCTATTCAAACTACTCACATTCATACTATACAGAACGTACTTTTTAACGGTCAGGTAGTACGTTCAATTTTAAATGTAGTACCTAGTTAAGCAGTATGCGAATTCGGACGCAGCATCAGTGTAGATTAGGGTTGGGCGATGCCGACCAATTTGGCATCGTACGATGTCTAATGTGAAACATCGCGATGGACGATGGCATCGTCGTCGTAGGGGGCGAGTTGTAACTAAAACACCAAGCCCCGCCCCACAACTGACAAAAATGACAAAAACTGTGTTCGCGCAAGCAGGTGAGAGAAGATCGAGCGCAGGGATGATTGCGTGCGAGTGCTTGAATTGCACGGGTTTCATCAAGGGTTGGAAATGAGCTCGCGTGCCCCGTTTCGCGGAAATGATTTACCGCGCTCGCCATCAGTGGTGGGCTCGCTTATTATTTGCCGCCAATCCTGCCATAGATTAAGTGTGTTTTTGGCGAACTGGTTGCTGCTGCGGCGGCGGGGCGGAGGATCGCGATGCTGGCTCAGCATCGTGATGTCTATTGGCCATCGGCGATGGACGATGGCATCGTCTATCGACCCAACCCTAGTGTAGATGGAGTTGAGTGATTCAATGCCTCGTAACTTGTCACCACCTACTGGCATAAAGGGTAATCTCAGGGAGTCATTGTGAACGAATCTTTTAGATGAACAGATTCAAAAGATTCAATTCAATGAGTTGAATCAACACACAAACAATCCATACTGTGAGATAAAGGGAAAAAAACTTGCTAGTATCAAATATATTCTAATTTGTAGACGTAATGGGAAAATTATGAAATTAGTTAATCGTTATTTTATTTGTCTATTTTTTATTTCAAGATTTAGGTTTATAGGCTTAAAAGTTTCTGAAAAGTTATCCCGGCCATAAAGCCCCTTGTTGGGAACTGCTGATACAGGTAAACAAGCATATACTGTATGTGCATGATGGTTTTTGACAACCCCGCAGGAATTCTGTAGAACTGCAAATAGATTCGTTCAACCACAACTGTGCGCATGGGGAATATTGCCTGACTCAATCTCAACCCTGATGAGTTAAAAAGGGAGCAGAAACAGAGCTGGTTGACTCATCGTCAGGATGTGAACTTCAGACTTACTGATCTCGGCCAGTTTTCTCCTACTACCCTGCACCAGACCCCTTTTACAAATATACAGCTGAATCGAAACCAAGCGGCCGAGAATCACACGATCTTCAACAGTAACGTTAACTTACTCTTGAAGAATAAAACGTGCGTCTTTCTCCGCGTGACAGAAAATTACACAGAAAACTATTACATCGACTATAAAAAGTATGCACGCCTGCATGCAAAGTCACTTAAAAGCGATTCCCACTTCTCGAGAGTCTATCAGTTAAGTCTATCAACTCGGTTCAGTTGCTTATATAAATAAATCATAGCCGCTACGAACCTATGCACGGACTCCCTCCCCGTTTGAAGTCATGCAACAGCATCAGGGCATGCTGGAAAACTTGCTCACTACCAAAACTTCTTTCAGGGACTCAGACAAGTTGTCACACTCATAACACATGCTCAGAACACCCTATTACTCTTTCGTATGCACGATTAAGCTCCGGATCAGCGCAGCTGTGAGTGTTACGCACTACAATGCTGCAGATTTTTGAATCGGGTCACATTCAAACACACATTGCGCAGAGATTACCGCTTTGATTTCTCTCCAATCCCGCGTGTAAAACGCGCCAAAAGTGCAGCTAGTCCTCCTCTGGCAGCCCCAAATACCATTCGCGATGCGTAAGAGCGTTTCTGCTGTTTTTACAGCTCAAGCGCCGCAGAAATGCAGTCAGTGAACGTCGCCATTTTTTCACCTTTTCCCGCGAATCATTTACTTTTGCTTATGTAATTAACATAACGCGATCCTCATCATCATCATCCGCGTACAGGAAGTACAGCAGCAGCTCGAGGAGGGGCTACAGAAGCACTGCTCCAATGACAACAAGACATTAAATGCTTTGATAGTAGCCCACAACATGACTACAAGTCATGAAAAGACTACAAGTCAGAGATCAGCCTCATGTTGTTACACTTGAAAGCGGACAACTGACAATATACATGAGATTTATCCATATAGATGCATAGAAATTCCCAATATTTAGACTTTCGTATTAGATTATGATATATACTTTAGAGCTCCAAAGTAGAGATGATAGATAGATAGATAGATAGATAGATAGATAGATAGATAGACAGTGTATCTAATGAAGTTTAAAGTAATAAAGCATAGACTTATGAAATATTCCTCATATCTGCAGCACAAATAGATATTTTACAGAGGAATATACCAATTAATAAAAAATCCTACAATGTGATATTTTTTTTCTCATTTTGTCTCTCATAATTGAGGTGCACCTACAGTATGATGAAAATTACAAGCTTTTTAAGTGGGAGAACTTGCACAATTGGTGGCTGACTAAATACTTTTTTGCCCCACTGTAGATAGATATTGCAATTACATAGTTACTATAGATAGGTATTACAATTATATTGTTAGATATATATAAAAAAGATATAGATATGAAGTAGAGATAGATAGATAGATAGATAGATAGATAGATAGATAGATAAATAGATAGATAGATAGATAGATAGATAGATAGATA
>JAUMHQ010000061.1:3976221-3998474 GCA_032361165.1 Enteromius paludinosus
GTCTAATGTTTATCAGTACATTACAGAAAATAATGAACTTTATCACAATATGCAAATTTTTTGAGAAGGACCTGTATTTATTTGAGACCACCACTGAAGGATTATTAAAAAGCAGAAAAGAAAAGTTCTAATCCTTCTTGACAAGGCGTGCAACTGCATTGCAATTCTAATGTTCAAACTGGAGGACATGACTGACAGGATATTAGCAGATAATTTGCATGTGAGCATCAGTGTGGCAGCACCACCACTCTGTAATTTCACCATCTGTCTAAAAAGTTCCCTAGATGTTTATAATCTACTTCCTTCTAAAAACAATTTGTATAATGGCATTTAAAACGAACCATATTTTACAATCCGGTTAATTCCATTTAAAGTCGAAATTCCCATACCATAAGTGTCATGACAGATGAGCATACCTTGGTTTCCAAGTGCTGAATGAGCTGCTGACTGTTGTAATTGTCCCTCTCCAGCGCAACCACACTGATCTGCGTCTTCTCCACCTCTCGGTTCAAAGCTGAGATGATGTTCTCCATAACCTGCACTCTCTGCTGTAGAGCATCCAGTTGCTGGCCTACAGCAAGTTCAGCCTGATTATCGTGGAGACTGAGAGCCTTATCACTCACTCCTGGATCCCCTCCGTCTGTCTCGATCTCAACCTCACACTGAGAAATGTGGGAAGCACCACACTGTCCTGGCTGAAGAAAATCAGAGCTTTCGTGGTGGACTTGCTCAGCTGAAGAATTCAAGGTACGCTGAAGAGCTCTGGTCACATCCAAGAGAAGCTGTAGATGGCCAACATGGCTGCAGGATTCATGTTCTTTTACTTTGTCTGCATTACCCTGAAAATACAATGTTTCACCAAAACTGTATCATTACCATGAAACGCTACTTTCTCCACTGCAAAAACAGGAAAATTGTAATAAGACTGGTTTTCAGACACTATATTATTTTATTTACTTGTATATTTTTTGTTACGCCATTAATGAATACCATTAATAAGTAAACAATTTTATTTTCACGCAGGAATTAAAACAGAAACGGTTTTCGGCTTTTTTTTAATTTTTTTTATAGTATAGTACAAAAATAGTACAGGATTTTTTCTGTTATTTTTCTGTTTTTTTATTTTTTTATTTTTAAATCTATGAAAAAAATATTCCCTTTTAATACAGAGCATATATTTTTTTCCCCTGCAAAACATTTGTTTTCTCTATCTAGCTAATATTACAATATTATGTAAATGTATTTCTAAGTACTTTTCACATAAATATTGTTTCAAACAGTCATACAACCTAAATGTCAGTGTATATATATATATTTATACACATTTTTAATTAACACAATTTAAATAAAAAATAAATCTAAATAAAAATGCAAATATATATATATATATATATATATATATATATATATACACACACACACACACGTGTGTGTATATACAGTAGCTATATAAATATTATATAAATTAAAAAAAATTATATAAATTTTTTATTTGTTACTGTTGAAATACTTTTAATATTTTCAGTAATATTTTTCAAAACATGGCTCAAGTATCTAAAAGTTTCTGCTCAATATAAAGCTCTGTAAAACATCATAAACAGGTACTGTTAAAATACCAACCTTAAAAGGACAACCAATGTCTGAGAAAATGCATGGCTCCTTCTTTTTTGAGCTGCCTGAGTGATTATTCTACAAAGGAAACAGAAACATCCTTTAGAATTGTCCTTTTTTGTACATTCCCTTTCATGGCACAACATTCAGCGATCCACCAGGTTTTCTACCTTTTGCCGTTTATCTGTCTTCGTCGTCTTCTTATCGCCTGAATTAGGGCAAACATGCTTCTGTGAAAAAAATTAGGAAAGTGTCACTTTCGCTAACAACAGCTATGAAAGTTTCGCTCGAACAGTTTTGTGCCATAAACTTTCCAAAACATCTCATTGAGACTTTTTTATCTTAATACGAAGCGTGAAACACATTGCATTTGAAGATATCTTGACTAATGTGTTGCGTTTGATGATTGATGTTTAAATTCACTGGATTGCTGCTTTTTTTCCCCCTTCTTTTTATTCCTCTAATCCATGTCCCGGAGTGCAGGTCCCGATGGGTGAAATGGAAAAGAAAGTAATATGGGACAGCAGTAAACACTGGAGACTCCATCTGTGGCTTAAAACCGAGCCATGGGGGCTTCAAGCAAGGGCACGCTGACCCAAAACCACTTTAGCAACAATGAAAGAGGCTGAATATCTTGCACTATGGGCCTATTCGCACAAAATGTCATCCATGTATCATACACGTATGTGCGATTTGCACAAATATATTGTTTGCATGTTGATTTTTGAGACATACAGAACATATCATATATTTTTCAATAAATATAAAAAAGAACATTCTTAATATCTTATATAGTTTTGCATCAGGTATTTCACTAGATAAACAATGCAAAAATACTGATTTGGAAAATAACATTTCGCTGTCATTTTACCTGGAGTTCTCTCGGTGTCAGGACACCTGAACAAGAGGGACATGTGGTCTTGTTGTTGGGACAGCCTCTGTCCAGATGTGTAGCCAGTGATTTCCTCTGCACCATTAAGCCACAGCCAATGTTGCAAGGGATCAGGGCATATTCACATTGACTCTGATGGTCCTGTTAAATGAGTAATTGAACATATTTAAGGGCATGACAATGTATTTACTCATCCAAGAACCTTCAGCAGCTCTTTTGCATGCAAGGACAGCTCATAAAAAGCATCCAAAAACATTTTTTAAATACTTTTGGGTCTGTTCTCGACATAGATGTATTGTTTTTCTTCAATAGACTTATTTTTGTGCTTTAGTAATGGTGTTTTTGCCAGGTTTGGAGCTTGGCGGTCACTATGAACTGTCATTGTATAAAAAAAGCTGTGTGAAGATTCTTAAAAAAACATCTCTCTAGTGCAAAAAATAACAGCGTACGGGTTTGGAACGTAAGTAATGACAAATTATTTTATTTTTTGAATGAACCACTCCCCTAAAGAAATATGATTACTATAAATGACATCATGCTACTTTATTTCTATACACTTAACCTCTAAAACGTATAATGCTTCATATAGTTTCAGCTGAAAAACATAAAACCTAAAGCCCAACCTACATGTTTCTATTGTAATAGGGAGCTTGTGTATATAATACGATATTCTCAAAAGGCTTTCAGTCTCTCTTGAGTACAGAAAGAAAGTAAAAACATAAAAGACTTCCATTAGGCAGCAATGAGGGTCAAAGTCATAGAACATTTTACTCTACAAAACACTGACCTCTAAAAGTTGTACAAGAGGCTTTTCAAATCCTAAAGCATAAGTTTGTTACTACGACTGAGGATGGATTCACTACCCAAGACAGCATCTGCACAACAGCTCTATGATTAATGCCTTAATGGCTGGTTCGTGTTGTGAAATAACCATAAAGCTACCATGTTAGTATTCCCGCAAAGCAGAATCTTGTGGCTGTAACCGAGTACGACTGCCTGCCACGAAATGCAGCTATTTTTTAATGAGTTCCTATGATTTAACAATGTGATAACAGAAAAGCCACAGTTGCTAATGTGATCGATGCAAGCCCCATAATCCACAACGATTTTGACTCAGTCAAGTGTAAAAGACATTTGAGACCATTACAGTGTTCTCAATAGCTTTATAGGTTTTACATGAATGTGTAGCAGCCCGTGAACAGCCCCGGTCTCTGGTCTTACATTTATTAGCTCAATGCACTAATCTGAACTACAAGTGGAGAGCGCTAGACTTTATGCGATGGCTCAGGAAGTGGCTCACATGCGTGATTTTCACATCATGTCCTGTGAAGTAAAAAAAAAAAAACACTTCCCATGCTATAAACAAATACATAATTCAGAAAAACTCACACAACGAGCGCGGCCTTGGTAATTCATCTGCTTGAATGCGCATTAGATGATCCGTTCAAGTAACAATACGTCACCGATACTGAACAAACCTCTCTACTCTTAGAGACTTTCTATACAAAAGTACCTCAAAGTTCTTCAGGGTGCTTCTCCAGGGGCAGCCTTGATTGGCGCAGTGAACTTTCAGATCCAAAATTTCCTTATTAATAGCTGCATCGTTGAAGAACTGCAGTTTAAACAAGAGGGGGAAATTATGATAACTTTCCAAACATGAGTCACAATGCTTCCACTGGCAAAATATGAATGTGAACACATAGCCATTACATATTTTATGAAGAGACAGACAGACAGAAAAACATATAGAAATAGATAGATAGATGTAGTTTTGATTGCCTGGTCAAGAGTCAGTACACTAGTGTCACTCTCAACACTGGGATCTTCTTCTTTACATTTTGTACACACAAGGTCCTTGTTGTTTCTGTATGAAATAGTGAAGCAGAAGCATTCATTAATAAGCATTCACTTAAAACATTTTAATAACAATGCTACATAAATGCTATATTTGATCGATTTAGAATAAGCTAGCCAATGATAAGAGAGAGACACTATACATGAATCAGCATCTATACACCTTTTAACATTTTTATGTGGAGTATATTTATATAAATCACGCATATAAGCCACTTTTTCCTTCTTCTTTTTTTACAATAACATACAATTACTATTAAAACCGAGAATACTGTCTTGGCAGCCATGATCTGTGTCATGAAACTGCTGCTGTTCTACTTGAACGCTTCTCAGGGTCTTACCTGACCAGCCAGTTGACGCACGCGAGGCAGTAGCGGTGACCGCACACCGTTTGACGCGCCTTATTCAACACATTATTACAGTTGCTGCACAAGTACTTCTCCTTCGGGACTTCATCACAGATGCTCTGAGGAAAACCTGACGGGTACTCGTTCTCACCCGGCGTGGACGAAGTCCCGTTTAACGACGGGTCTGAAACAGCTGATCCAGAAGCCATTGATGTTTTTAGTGAAGTGTCTGTAGCAGCAGCAGGTTTTGATAACATATTGATATGCTTTTGACTTTTTCGTGATATACCCACGGTAGAAAAACACCATGGGGGTTCCCCCTCTTCATACACCCGGAAATATTATTGAGATGTTTTTTTCCGCCTACTTATCGGCCACAATGTGCTAATAATAATCAGAAAAGAAAGAAAAAAAACAGAAAGAACAAAGGTGTGGAGTTATTGTTAAATTATAGTGATCGTGATAGAAACAGGTTTCACTGTATCTCCGTCTGGAAACCTAGTGAGGGTACTAAAACAAAAAGCAGAAGTGGTGTCTAGGTAAGCCCGCCTACAGAGCGTTCACTAAAATACAAATAGAAGCAAACTCCAGGGGGGGTATTTAACTGTATTTTTAATGTGTATTATTGTATTATTATATGTATTATTAACACCATTATGGTGATAGCCCGAGTCGACGCTGCGGGCAAAGTCTGACCTGACAAAAATAATAAATAACAGGTCCTAAAGTGAAGCCCCTAGGTCATCCTTTCCTAAAGTATGAGTAGCCTATTGAATACAATTTTACGTTACATTATGTTTGCAATCAGTCAGTGTCAATAAATGCCATGCATTCTGATTAATCCGAACCAAAACCCTATGAATCTGATTCCCGTAACTAGTACTACTGCCATTTAGGATAGCGCCTAAGTGCTGTCTATGTAGGCAGCCTACTAGGTGTTGAGCCACAGCCTCTCTCACTCATATTCTTTCTCTCCCTCGCTTTCTGAGAATTTGGCCGTCATATCCGTCGACACGGAAAGTCCCAGTTTGAAAACTACCTGCGGTTTCGGTGTGGTGGACACGTTTCACGACTGCTTTTTTATTTCATGCTCACTCATCTCTGTTAACTATGTAAGTGGTGTGTCGGACACGTCACAAATTATGGAACCATAAAGAAAGTGAAAAAAAACAAACAGTATGCTATTACTTAAAAGTGACAGTTCCTGAGGTATTTATATATATATATATATATTTGCTCCTCATCCAATTTCCTGTTTTGATTATCATGCATTGCCTTATTTAAAGTACTGTATATAAATACTATTATTTTAGGCTATTTTTTATTATTTACATATTATTGACATAATGATAATATCAGTAAAAATATATTTATAGTGTTCAATAAACTCAAGCCTTTGTGAAAACCAGTGAAATGTTTCATTTGGACTGACATTGGTTCATTGGTTCTTCAGGTGATGAGTAAGACAGAAACCATGCAGTGAGACACTCTGCTGTGTCATTTATTCTCAGTAGAACTCATCTGGTTTGAATCTCTGACCTCCATCCTTGGAATATTTGCTTATATAATTGTCTAAAGACTCAATGCTTCACTAAAGCACCATCCCCTCGCCTAGAGAATATACTATCGATCGTTGTTAATCATATGAGCATCGTTTCATTTCAAGAGAAAGTGGAAAAACCCTCAGAAGACCCTTGCGTTCGCTCACCACTCAAACAGGAATCTCCCATTCAAACGGCGAGCTGCATAAAAAGTCACAGTCAGCTTACGTTTACGTTTCCTTACTGTACAGTGGGGTGCCAGAAATATTTTTTCTCGGTAACCTGTAAATGTCACTGCGTTGCCAAATATTCATTTAGAAAGCCGCAAATAATTGCTGATAATTGAAGGTTATGTAAAACATCATGAGAGGATACATGCTGTCTAAACTGAGCCAAATCAGAAGACAGCCGATTAGATGATGAGAGCAGAGCATGAGGGGAAAGTGAGCAAGAGAGATCATTTTTGCTAAAGAGGGCAGTCAGGGGGGTTTCACTATCTGGTTGAAGGGATTAATGACTATTCACCTCTACAAGGGACATTCTTCACCTCAAATCAATTACTCTGAAATAGGAGAGCAGGGCTATGCTGGCCTGTTTTTCATTAAACAGCAATCACACGAGGGACCAGTGCATTCAAATGACTGCAGCAGGTGGCCGGTGAGGGGCCCGAGAGCTTTCTGTGGAAAAAGAAGAGGTTTGTACCCTCATGAATCACAGTGAGAAGATGCAATTCAATAATACAGAAACCTCATGATGCAAAAGCTTAAAATGCGATGGGCCTTATCGATCGGGCTGGCTGGGAGGCCCCAAACGGTGTCTTGCGTGCTGGAAACAGAGAGGTGAGGTATAGGGCAGCATCTTCTGTAAATCTGTCTGGGTAGAAGACAAGTATAGGTGTTGAGGATATTGGGGGATGGAGATAAGGAGCCGGATGTGTTTATGACTTGCTGAGTGTTGAATATCTGAAGCGTTCCATCAGCACGCCTCTCGCTTCTGATGCATCCCTCACTTGGTTTTGATCCTGAGTTCTGCTGAGTAGATACACATCGTTCTAACACTTACTGAAGTAGATGCTGCTACTGTTCTTGGAAGCCAGACCTGCAGAGTCATTATTTACCACACATAGATAATACATGATTAAAGCTCACAAACAGTCTTATGTGTGTGTGTGTGTATATATGAGATTTTTTTCTAATACAATATTGTGAAAGATTATTGCCTTTTAAAATGTTTTCAAATTTGATAATAATAAGAACCATTGTAGATAACAGAGCAGCAAATCAGCAGAATAGAATGATTTCTGAAGGATCATGTGATTTCAGCTTTGCATCAATGGAGGAAATTAAAATGTATCGCAATATAATAGCAGATGTAATATTATTTCACATTTACAATTGCATTTTTGAAAACAGTTAAAAAAGAATAATTTTGCAAAGCCCAAACTTTCCGAACAGCTGTGGATAGCAAATCAATATTTTATAACCATTAAAAAGCATGATGGAAAAGGAAGCAAAAGAGTAAAAGCTTTGCATATTGGATTTTTTAGTGCTGTCGCAATAATGTTTTATGCTATTATTGTTTTACAAGATGTATTGGCAGACGCTCTTCAACTTTAATAGAATCTGGTGTGAAATGTCCCTTTTTGCAGAGCTTGTAACCTTTTCGGAAATTATTGTTTTATTACTAAGGGGCTTTCCATGAATTGTGATAGAAGGTTAAACTCACTAAATAATACACAGTAACATGGTTAGTGGTGGTGTTACAGTATCATTTTAAACAGTTTTAAGTATCAACTTAAGAAATATGACCAACATGACGTTTTTGGCATTATACTAATTGCCAATATCTGAAAATCCCAAGAATGTGACAGCTTAGCATATCTGACACTATTTGCAATTTTGATTTATTTGTGTTACTTAATCAACCTAACTGAGTCACTAATGCTTTGTAACGGAAAACGTGTCGTAAACAATGCAAACTCCTAAAAACTGTCACATTTACATCCAGTCTCATTACTTTTCAGGATTTATGTAGTTATATTGGGAATTGAGAATAATGTTAAAAAAGGAGCCTGCTGTCATATTATGAAAATGAATGTTGCATGATTGCTGGATATTACCCATTTTTTTCTCCCCGTACTCAAGGAGAGTCACGGAAAAAGGCCAAATCTCTCCTTTCCTCCATTTAATGTCATGCGTTTCCACGACATTCCTGAAACATTCATCACTTGAGAGTCTCATTATGCCATCTAGTCCTGAGACTGGCACATTTGCAAATGTTTAAAAGCAATGCAAATGCGATAGTCACAAAATTCCCTTAAAAAAGCTTTACCTAGGGATCCATTCTCGGCCTACCTAGTCAATTACCAACTAATGAGCTGACCTCAGCTGACATTCACTCCCGAACTGCTAAGGTGGAATTAGTTTACTCCTGTCAGAGGAAACGCTCCAGTCACAGCGCAAGTGAGTAACGTTAGAAACTGTGGATGTTTATTAAATGTCACTCTGAACATTAAACACATTTTAATGATCAACAAAAAAATACTGCTGATACAAGGCCTAAAATGAAACGTGAGTCCATCGTAATGTAGCAGAGCATACAGTACCAAATGTTAAAAGTGTACAGTAGTTCATAGCTTTCATAGCTGGTCAGAAAGGATGGGTTTGTAGGTTTAAGGGGATGTTAGCCAATGCAGGATGTGCAAAGACAGGAAAACGTCCTCTTGTCATCCTGGGGTGTTGTTATACTGCAAGACATGCTCAATTTCACGGTTAAATTATTTACACGGATGACTGGCAAGCGCCTTCAACAGACGGGTGTAGTTTGAGAGGCCATCGGCAGGGGTTCCTGAGTTCCAAGAAGTTCACAGAAAGCAACGGAGGCCATGAACTGAGAATCTGTTATTCCCCAAAAGCAGTAGCTGTCGCACGTTCTCTCGTTTCGCGCATAGTCAGTCCGTATCTTACATTATCAGTTTCAAACCCTGAAAAGAACAACGTTTCTTTTAAAATATACCTGCAGAGAGCAAAAAAAAAAAACATGGCGGGATGAGGTGAGGTGAGGCTTTTTTTTTATTGGCGTTTTTTGTTCGTTTTGGAATGTGCATGCTAGTACATCAGGGCACCTGGATCATTGAAAGCCCTCCTACGGTTTCCAGAGAGAACTGCCCGTGAAACTCGATCTACATAGTGGCATTCATCCTAAACAATTTCACCTCACAGAAATGCCTGCGGTTTTCTTTATTGAGCGAGAATGTGTCACAAACTTGATCAAAACGCATCAGTTTGGTTGGGCTGTGACAGCTGTTCGCTCTGTTGTAGTTTTGAGCTCCTCTGATGGTGGGGAACTGGTTTTCAGTAGAGGTTGGCATTGCAGTACAGTATATACTGCAAATTGCCCATTGAAACAAAAAAGAATAAAGCAAGCCGATACAGATTTTGAAATAATCGGAGGGATTAGTTATCCTTTGAGTCATAAAACTATTTTTTAATTCCTTCCGATATAGATATAAAAGTGATTGTAAAACGTTTTGAGACAGGAATATGTTGCTGTTTAAAGTGCAGACAATGCTCATCTTTGATAGGATAGTCATAACAAATACAAAGGTACAAATAAACTTGTGTGACAGATTTTCACATTCTACTGGGTTAGTTAACATGGATATCGCAGGATAAACGGGATTAGTAAAACAGCAGGTTGACATGTTGAAAATCGTGCGATCAAAACTAACACAAAGACTCATGAAACAAATGGTAAAAGGACATTGCAAGTTGATTGTTTGGAAAGTTGACATATGCTCTGTGTCAATGCCATAATGAAAAAAGAGTGAAATCAGTCTGCATAGATAAAAAACCCCCCAAAACAAACAAATAGAAACTGAAAGAGAAATAACATTAGGAATAGTTTACCCTAAAACCAGTAAAACGACTTACACTTACTTTCATGATGTTAACAGTTAAATAAATGTAGACTTTTTGCCAGATACTTTATTTTTGGCTCCACCTAAGTCAAAACAAAACCGTTGCTCGCCTCTGAGCCACAAACAAATAGTGGGGACTCATTATTTTGATAAAATTGATTGATTTATTAAATGAACACTCTTTCGTTTTGAGTGAACCAACATATTTACGAACAAATCAAGCAAGGAAATGATTCAACGGTTCACTCATAGTTTCCAAATGAATCTGTGCTTTCTGAACGTAAATGAATCAATTATTCACATTCTACTGATGTATCGAACGCTGAAGAATCCCTGCTAAGGAGGTTGAGGACTAACTGTTGTATAAAAATGTCTTTTGATATTAATTTCTTACTTTCAAGAGCCTCAAAAACCAACCGAGCAGTGGTGTTTTTGCCAGTCTAATGTGAGTGCTTTAAATGGCCAAATGCAATTTGAATCGTAATCCTTTGTATTTTAGGGTAAACTATTCCTTTTAAGCATACGGTTTTGAGAGTTTACCTGAAACACATGAAATAAATACATGATCATACACGAATGGTAAAATAATGAGCTAAGCTCCTGAAACGATCTGCTGGATGATCGGGTCTGGTCCGCAACAAAAACAAATAAAAACAGTTCAACCCAAGTTCAACTCTCAGATCTTTTCCAAGTTTAAGCCTTAAAGCTCTGTCAATCCATCTCATTGTGATTTCTGGTGAATCTGACCTACTGTGCATAAGATAAAATCCAACACTCTTCTGTTCGGCAGCAACACCAAAGGGCTAATGTGCTTTCTGAGAGACGTTCGGCTTCTCCATTGATAAAACCTTCCACCGACTGACCTGTCAGAGTGAAAAATGCGCCTGTTGTGGCCCATCACTCTGAAAGCCACCGCTGCGACACATATTCTCTTTGAGCATCCCTGGTGGTCAATAACGTATTTACTCGACATGTGGGAAAATCTAGTTACCTCCCAGATATTACAGCAAGGGCCGGACACACCAATAGCAACCTTGTCATGTTTAACTACGAGTTATTGATTAAGCACTGAACGAAAATAACATAGGACAAGCTGCCTCTCCGTCGGATGTCTGAAGAGTTAAAAGTCTTTATTTTTATGAAAAGCTACACGTTCTTGCTAAATTTCACAGCTACAGAAGTTTCTTTTTTTCTTTTTTTTTTTATAGACAACAACTATCATTTTTTTTTTTTTTCATTAGTACATTTTTGACAATACCTGCAATGTTTTGTAATAATATTCAGAGATGTGAACAGTAGATCAAGAGAAAAACATCCGCCCACTGGGGTTAGCACAAACACTACAAGATGGTGGGAAAACGGGGTCTGAAAGATGGATAGAAACAAACATGAGAAAGAAGTTGTCGCCGGAAAGTTCTTGAGCTTCTGCATCGAGTGTCTCTAACACCTACAGCCACCTTTCAGCTCCTCTAGTCGAGTTTTCTAGTTCTCGTTCATTTATTCTCCTCCTTGGTTGGCCTGATCTTCATCTCGGTGAACTTCAGCGAGTACTGCCAACCCGTCCAGGATGACCACTCGATGCCGTCGGCATACGAGGTGTGTTGGCCGCGCAGGTATTGTCCGTTCAGGTTGGAGGTGTGGCAGTTACGGTACCACCAGGCACCGTGATAGAAGGACGCGCAGTTATTCTCAGAGTGGTCGTTGTCCTTGTCTTTAGTGGTGAATTTCATTCCGTTGTGTTTGAGCAGCGAGTCACCTGCAGTGTCGGATCAATGCGTGATGGAAAGAAGTATTGAGGAAGACAGAGGATGGGTGGAAGAGTGAGCATGTGAGAGACAGGGACGGCGAGAAAAAGAGACACAAACAAAAGAACAAGTGAGTCACTCGACCGCAAACGTCTTTGTTTATCTGTGTCATGGAAAGTTTAGATTACTGCAGTAAAACAGTACACAGTTTCAACAAAGAGAAGAAGTTTTCTTTTAAAAACACAATGAGCTACCTTGCTCTACATCCCAAATCAATGGAACCTCAAAAAAGCATAAAAAGTGTAAAAATACACATACTAATATTGTTTCCTAAAAAATTATTTCTAAAGATTTTTCAAATGAATTTTATTTGTTGTTTTATATTTTATCAAAATTTTAAAGTCAGAAAACGTAAACAAAATCAGAAATACATAAAAAGACAGTCAAAACATAGTTAAACAAAACAATAATTAAATGCTTTTATTAGTAACTTTTTTAGCTATTTCAGGAATATATTACATTTTAATATATATTACAATACAAAATTTTAAAATATTATTTTTTTTAGAATATAACTGTTTTTTACTGAATATTTGATCAAATAAATTCTTGGTGAGCATAAAAGATTTAAACATTTAAAAAATTCATAGTCACATTAAACTTTTGAATTAAAGTGAATTTTAACATTTTTGCATGCACATAATGTATAGCACAGCCTACTTTAGTAGATTTATATTTGCTTTTTATAGCCTTCAATTCATAAAACCCAATTGCCTAGAATAGCAATGCTAAAATACTGCTTATAAGCTCATATATCGAGCACCAAAACATCAGTTGGAAATTTCCCAATCACAGTTTGTTTCCATCTACATGCTGAAATTGCTCTGCTGGTGGAGAGAGAGACAGATACCAAAGAGAGGAGCATGTTAACGCGTTGCCGCTAATGTGCCCTTATTAAGCTCTGTGATGTATGTTTCAGGGACGTAATGTTGCAGTGTGCAGCTAGGCTAATCTAATCCCAGTTTCCTGCCTCCATACCGCCTGGCTCCGCTGGGCCCGGCCTTGCTGACAAGATCAGCCTTTTATTGCCAGCCTTGCAGTAAAACCCTTCTTCTGTCCTCTTCCTCTGACTCTAATTCCACTCCGCTGCATCATGTATCGTGATAGCCGTTTTATTGGGACAAAGGAGATCCAATTGATGCCGTTATGTCATATTGTAAAGTGTGTTACACATCGTAAACTTGTTTCAGTTGCCTCATAGATTCATCACTGTGGTCTAGCAGATAACGAATCAGCTATGATGGTGGTATTAAATGACAGCACCTGGACTGTGAAAGCAGAGCCAATGAAGAGATGCAGAAACGTTGCCTGCAGAAACATGACACATGAGCTGGCTTCACCTGGTTTTTAGCATGTCTAAGAAGGTCATAGTCTGGGTCTGTCTTTTTTTGGGGGGATGGTTTAAAGGGGTATTTCATCAAAAGAATAACATTCTGTCATCATTTACAGTCATCAAGACAGATAGGTATATATTTTACCTAGTAGATATTTTGAAGAATGTTGGAACCAAACAGTTTTGGTTGCCATTGAAATAGACTGAAATTGTTTGATTTGGGCATTCTTTTAAGATCTTCATCCCCATGTTGTTTCAAACCTGTATGACTTTGAACCAAACTTGAGTTGGTAACCAAATAGTTTTGGTTCCCATTGACTTTCACTGCATAACCAACAAGATTCAAAAGCTCTTATTTAAGGTTCCATGGAAGACATACAGGTTTGAAACAACGCGAGGGGTCAGTAAATAATGACAGAATTGGATTTTTGGGAGGATTATTCCTTTTAGATTAGCCTCAAGCTAGCCATTTACAGTCAGCTGGTCAAAGCTGATTTGGGTAGTTAACTGCAGCATGTTGGTCAAGCTCGTTAGAGCTAGTAGAACATTTTGGAACAGTATGTTCCAAACTACCGTAACTACCATGGTCTAAAAACCAAGCCAGTTGAACTGGTTTAAGATGGCACAAAATTGTCCCAACCCACTAGAAAACCATCAAAACAGACCGGACTAATGAGCTTTGGAGACTATCCTACCATCTTAGACTGGTTTACAGAGATAGTCTGCACAAAAATTACAATTCTGTCATCTATGGTCAAAGCTGGTTTAGGTTACCTAGCTGGTTAGAGCTGGTGGATATGTTCTATGTTCCACTAGCAATCATGTTCTGATAACCAGCTTACGCTTTAATCTGCTACAACGTGGTGAGTTCAGACTAACTAGTTTAGTTAGTTGTCCAACTAAGAAAAATACCCCAAACAACTTGAGAACCAAAAACAGACCAGCTTAATAATCTCTGGCAACTACCAGCTCAGGTTGGTTTTAAAATCATTCTTACAGAAGGGGGAAACCTTTACTCTCTATGTATGAACAAATCTCAACAAGCTGCCTCTGCAGCAGAAGTATGTTGTAATATTCATAAAGTGTTACATTTCAAAGAATACCCAATCATACAAACGACTCTGGGAAAAAAAAACTCATTTGCTAGAACGTGATGATTAAACATTGCAGTAAATTGCAGATTCTGTGCAAAACAGACTTCACAATTTGTGCACCTGAGGGGGTGTGTAGCGAGTGTCAGCATGAAGGTGCGTCTCAGACTTTTATGAAATGTCTTGAGACAGACCCACTCAGGAGGGCGATACGAGTCATTAGCTATGCGCATGAATGCATAATCGCGTTAATGCCGAAAAACACTGCAACATCAGAGAGAAATTATACACTTCTCTACTTGGACAAGCATTGTTACAAAATAATCAAATGCTCACATGCAATTTTGCTTCTTACTCTGGCCTCCCTAATGGTAGTAAAAACATTTCTGTGTGCTTGCAAAACTGTCATTAGCGCGCTTTGAAGTTGGTACTGTATTAGTACTCAAAGTGTTTACAGAGATCAGGGCATCATGGGTGTAAAAACTCATCTCAGGTAATTATATCTTCTCAAAGATCCCCGCTGTGGCGGAGCGCTCCTTCTCTACGCTATCGTAAAGGCCTTTCATTAAACAGAGCGGCATTAAAGACAGCATGCTTGTGCGCTGAAAGCAGTTATGATATGAAAATTCTAGCATGCAAGAAAAGGGTGTGTGTGTGAGGCACACTTTAACACCAAAAGATCTTCTTTTTTTATCTCAGTTGCAAAAAAACATCAGAGTAATGCATAAAAAACAGAGGATTCTGGGGTATGGCTCATCAAAATCTCCACAGGGATGCACTGTCGTATTGAAATAATGTCATATCAAATCGGTACTTTAGCATCAACAGACAATCGCTAAAACACTTTCCGACAGCTGCTCTGCACAGTTTTTAGATGTCAGCTGAAATAGTCACTTGGATGGTTTAGTTTAGTACTAATGGCCCGCATGAATGAGAAATATCTATCTATCTATCTATCTATCTACTGTATCTATCTATCTATCTATCTATTGAAATAATACTTATATTCAGAAGAAACTGATTGTTTAAAAAAATCTTCAAACTTCAAAAACACTATTTTATTTTTTGTGATTCTTCAGAATCTTCACACTTATAAAAAGTCATTTTCATCATAAAAAATGAATTAAAAAGCAAAGTATTTTATTTTATAAATATCATTACACACACACACACACACACATGCATTTTAAGTTTAAGTGGTTTATGGGGACTCTCCACGGGCGTAATAGTTGTTATACTGTCGCCCTACTGCACACCAATCATACACATAACAACGGTGGCCCAGCAGTGCACAACAAAACGCAATTTAAAAACCAAACATAAGCTCTCAACACAACAACATTAAAGGTGCTCTATGCGATGTTGCAGGATTTTAGCTCGATTTCATTTTTATCTGAAACCGTATGCATCACCCCTTGATCGTCTTGCTGTCTGCCCTCTGAATACAATGGGAAAAAACCCAGTCTCGAAAGACAACACAGAGGCTGCAATACCAAAAGAAACACTTTGGGCACCACAACAAAAACAAACTTCAGCAAAACAATCGCCAAGAAGAGGTGGTGTTTAATGTGTGTAAAACCCCACCTGTTTTTGCCGATTGGCTGGCCGAAGTTTGTTTCCGCGCGTTAAACCCCACCTCTTCTTGCCGATTGGTTGGCCGAAGTTTGTTTTTGCTTTTGGTGTATCCTGTACCCCTAGTGTTTTAAAAGATTGCATAGAGCACCTTTAAGCCGCAACACAACAGAAATGCTCCCGACCACTAGGGGGCAGTTGGTCTGCAGAAACGGCTATTGTGCAAGGTACTCGTGGGCTGTGTTGGTAGTAAAACTTTGTTGATAGGACCCACAAAGTTGACAGTACATCGCGAACTGAAATAACGTCACAGGATGGTTTTAATGTCAGCATTAAAACTATCAAAACAGGTACAGACCGGTTGCGAATGACATGCGCACAATAGCTGTTTCGGCAGACCAACTGCCCCCTAGTGGTTGTGAGTATTTCCGTTGTGTTGTGGCTTAATGTCGTTGTTTGCTTTTTTAATTTCGTTGGTTTTGCACTACTGGTCCACCGTACCCAACCCTACCCCTTACAGGAAACTTTATTACATTAAAAAAAAACCATTTAGTATATTTTTAAGCCTCTTAAACTACGGGGATATATGCTGTGTCCTCTTAAAACACCTTCAAATTGTAATACCTGTTTATTTTTATCCCCATATAAAACACACACACACACACACACACACGTTGGTTTTTGTGATTTATGGGGACTCTCCATAGGCGTAATGGTGTTTCTACAGTACAAACTGTATGTGGTATTGCCCTACACCTACCCTACACTTAAACCTACCCCTTACAGGAAACTGTGTGCATTTTTAGATTTTCAAAAAAACACCATTTAGCATATTTAGAAGGAACTGAATGTTTAAAAAAGCTGGTCAAGATGGTTAACCAAGCTGGTTCAGTTGGCAGAACACTTTGGTCAAGCTGGTTAAAAACTACATATAACTTTCCGAAAACCAGCTCGAACAGCTTGCAATCTGGTCAATTTAAACCAGATTAAACTGGTTTAGTTTAATAATGTCCCAAAAAACTTGAAAAAGCATCATTGGAATTTAAATTATAATTGATCTAGCAATTAAAATGCTATATCAGCATGTTTCCTTACTTTATTGTTAACATCAGATGCATGGATACTTTGTGTTCAGAGAAAGTGCATCAGATAAAGAGAATACATTAAAATCCTGCTGTTTGTTGAATTTTAAGCTGCCTGCCACATTCAATTGTTTTCATCTTGATTGTATGGCCATGATGTGCAATTCACCATTGACCTTGTGACAGAATTTCTTCTTTCTAATTTCTGTGACGGTTAGACTCTGAAGAGGGACTTGTATTTTGTCTGACAAACCGTTATTAAAGGTGTCAAGGACATCTCACAATGTTGCCCTCTAGGAGCCAAGGTTTGCCAAATTCTGTGTTTGCTTTTTCTTTTGTTTTTCAGCTGCCATCTTGTTCCACACTGCAGCTCGCTCTTGAAAAAATGGCTGTTTGATTTCATTGTATTTCATTGTATCCTTCATTTTATTCAAAACCAAGTTTCATACTTGAGCAAGCACAGCTCACATGAAACATCAAAATGTGATTTAATGCACACTGGCAGTCCAACCTACCATTCACGTACACATTAATGCTTTAAACGACCAAGCGAGCATTTTAATCCAGACAGTGGCATAAAAGTCCAAACAGGACGTAATTGATAAGATTGGGAATCAATGTGGCATGACTCCTGCAGCGGGAGATGTTTAAGACAGCCTGGCTAATTAGACGCGTGGATGCAGTATTCTCCTCTTGATTTATGTTAATAGGAGTGTTTGTTTACGTCGCCCATAATAAGCCGAGTGCCTGCTTTATTGGAATGCCATAGACGTATTCTACGGCTTCATTATCCCTGCCCTTTCCAGCACATGGCGAAGGTCAGCCCCGCGTCCAGCCCCAGCGAGGAGGGCAGTGCTCGGGGAAAAACACCTGAGAATAATAGAGTGCGGGACCCAATTAATGTTAAAAAGAGGCCCCGGCGACAGTGCAGGTGAAGCAGTAAGAATTGCTCATCACTTTGCCTCGGTGCAGGCGATACCCCGCCGGCCCCCGTTGCTTTGCGTGCTGCAGGAATTTATCTGAACGCCGCTGACAACGGGGCAGGAAACTTTAAATTAGTCTTGTGATTCTCATGATAGTTTCTATTCTGGGCTGATCTTTTTTGCTTTGCTGGGTGCAATTCAGCCTGTTAAGTTTGAATGTTCTCTCTGTGCTTAAGACAGGTTGTTTTCCACACAAAAACTCTATAAATAAGTGAGTGTGTGTCATATATATATATATATATATATATATATATATATATAAGCATGTGTATATTTAGAATGTATGTATTATAAAAATATAATATAAAATTCAATATAATATAAAATATATTTTCAGATATCAAATATTTCAGATAAATATATTGAATATATAAACCTAACATTTTTCTTAAATATAAACATGTATAAAATATATGTACATATCTGTATTTATATAGAAATAAACATACACGGCACACACATGTATATTATGTACTATTTATTAATGTAAATTTTCATTATTTTCATCTTATTGATCTCCAACACTGTCTAATATCTCCCTCTGTGTTCCACAGAATAATTAATAATCAATTATATTACTGTTTTTTTTTGTCAGTGAAATAATCCATACATATTTCTTATACTCGTGTACTTTATTTCTTATATGTTTTTTTAGATTCATCTTTCTTTTGTTTAGCAGAAACTGCTGACATTTCTGATATGTGTCCCTAAATTAAAAAAAAGAAAAAAAAAAGAAAAACAATAAACGCCGGCGGGCGTTCTTTGCCAGAAAAATCTGTCAAAATTGTGTCTAGGTGAGACTACATATCAACCAAAGAGCTTTTACCAGCGTTTACCTGAGGCTCCCCATAAACCTGACATGAACTTAGGCTCCAGACATCAATGCAGGTCCACAATTGGACTGCTGTTGTGCAGGATGTCTTAAGAATACCAAGCTTTAAAAGCAGGACCCCATGACCTATGGCTTTCTGCTAGACCTCTGCCTTTGCAATAACTTTAATAGTTTTTGGCTCCACACTGCAGGTAAGTGCAGGACTTCTCAGTAAAAGGCAGAATAATGTGTGTAGCATACCTGCGGTGCCAGAGTAGTCCGCGACACTCAGCGGGTAGCCATCCTCGTCGGGGTCAACAGAGAACAAACCCACTCCAAAAGAGCCGTACTTCGCAAAGGAAGTACTGTTCTCGAAGTCTTCCAGGTCAATCCTCAGCTCGTAGTTGGCTTGAATGGTAAGTGCATGGATTCGTTTCATGCCTGAAAAAGAGATTTAGATGAAGTTATTGGGGAAAAAAAATGCTGATGAGGTTTATTTGAATACACCGAAGCCTGCAAAAGGGTTTGGGTGACCAGCTTCTGCTTCAGATATGTGCCAAAAACATGTTAAAAAGTTTGACTATTAGTTTTTTTATTTTAAGGAGAAATCAGTACAAAAACAGAAAGGGTACTGGTCATTTTCTAACTGTTTAGTTATGAGACATTTTCTACAAATCTAAAACACACACAATTCAGTGTGTAATCCATAACGTGGGAAAAACACCTATAAAAAATCCATATGAAAAATATTCTGAAATATCAGTACAATACATTCCAGTATATTAACACTTAAAACACCTTAGAAATCACATAGCTACACCCTTGTAATTACTTAGATTGCCAACGTTTTGCATAGGAAAATGTAATTAAATAAAAAAACAGTAAAAAATTAACTACAGACTATAAAAATAGTAATTGTGGATTTATTATTATGAACATTTATGCAAATATGAGTTACTATCAGTTTACAAGCACACCAAATTAGAAATGAACCTTCTTCATTTATGTCACACAATGTTGTACCGTGTCCACCTGGGCGAAACGTTCAGACAACGTTGACACAACGTCAGTGCGTCCCCCTGAGGGACACCTTTAGACAACGTTCGCACAACACAGCCATTTCATGGGCCCCTCCTCTTTGGGCTAAGGGCCCCTTGCACCCTGTGGGCCCCTGGGGAAAAACTTTGTGTGGGCACTGCACGACACCTTCACACAACGTTGGAACAACGTTCGCGTGTCCACCTGGGCAAAACCTTCAGACAACATTGACACAACGTCAACTTCAGACAACGTTCGCACAACACAGCTATTTCACAGGCCCCTCCTCTTTGGGCTAAGGGCCCCCTGCGGGCCCCTGGGCAAAAGCAGTGAGTGGGCCCCTGCACGACAACTTCACACAACGTTGGAACAACGTTCGCACATCCACCCAACGTGACACAACGTCAGCGTGTCCCCCTGAGGGACACCTTCAGACAACGTTCGCACAACACAGCCACATCATGGGCCCCCCCTCTTTGGGCTAAGGGCCCCCTGCACCTCAAGGGCCCATGGGCCGTTCCGTAATCCGTCCCTGAATTAAATTAGACTTTCAAATATTTTTTTGGAATATTACAAACTGAAATTAAGTGATGTTCTGTGGAAAGAAATAGCACACCCCTTTGATACTTCAATATTTCATTTAACTTGACAAAATCAGCACAAAAACAGAAAGGATGTTGATCATTTTCTGCCTGTTAAGCTTTGTAGACAATTTCTATAAATCTAAAACACACAATTTATTGTGTAAAAAACCTATAAAAAATCCATTTGAAAAATATTTGGAAATATCAGTACGATACAAATCCAGCATATTAACACTGGTCCCTATTTTTTACAGACTTATCTTGGAGTGTTGAGGGCTCCTAAAGGTGCAACATTGACTATTTTCTGTTGCCTTCACAGCTCAGAATAGTCTTTATAATAGTGAAACCATCGGCCAATCAGAATACCCCATCTCAAACTTGTACTTTATCTTTCTTATCTAACACCTGCGACTGGGCTTTTGTTTTCATACTTCTTTGTCTAACACGAAAACAACTAGCAGTGAACTTTAAGATTCCACAGCAACATCCACAGTAAACTTTTATGGGAACCAGTGCAACAGTGTGCATCTGAAAGCACAAGGTGCACATCTTCTCTCTCTGAGGAGCGGGCCTGCTGGAGACATAACGTCTCTTTCTAAGCTTAGACCGGCTTGAAGGACTCTGGTCTACTTCCTGGGATCAATATCTCAACAGAAGACCCAGATTCTAGTAAGTTCTGCTCTTAATATTCCACCCAGTTTTTGCAGAGAGGAGGAGAGGCGCTTGACAGGAAACTAATGTGCTTGCCTACAAATGAATTCCCTTTGTAGCCCATTCGCTGACATGTGCGTTGCACCCCCAGGACAGAAAATCAATACAGCAGAGTTTTGCTAGGTCTAATCGTAGCTTGCTGCTGGTCTTCAGCTGTTGTGAACCGCAGCGAATGTTTGGGTAGGGTATTAGGTGAATAAACTTTAGCTGCATGCGGCCATATTTGCTAAACAGAATGTGTTGCTTAAAAAGCATCATACTGTGCCTAACAGATGCTCAACAGCCATTAGATATCTCCCAAAAAAGGGTTATAACAATTATTAACATTAGCACTGGCACTGAGATATTGTCTTAAAGGCCATGTGAAGCAATTCAAAACTGAAAATGTGTAGGCTAGGACTTGATTTTACCAATCAGGAATTCACTAGATAATGAAAATATGTGTCTTAAAAGAGGAATTCATGGTGTCATCCAAAAATAAACACTTAAAAAAAAAAAAACTTGCACTGAATAAATCTTGCATGACAAGACCAGAAATAATCAAATAAAAAAAATAAAATAAAAATTCTTCATTGAAAAATTATTATTGCTTTTATTATTATTCTTATTTATTTAAATATTGCATATTTTTTATGTATAACCATTAACATCTAAAGTAGTCTTTTCAGTTTTTAGTTTAAACTTTCATAACATTGTTATGTAATTTTGTCATTTTTATTAGATTTAGATTTCTTGACAATTTTTATTATTATATCAGCTCTTATTTACTTTTATTGAAGTTTTCGTCATTTTAGCACTTCAGCTTAAAAACTTTATATATATACACTGCTCAAAAAATAAAAGGAACACTAAAATAACACATCCTAGATCTGAATGAATGAAATAATCTTATTAAATACTTTGTTCTTTACATAGTTGAATGTGCTAACAACAGAATCACACAAAAAATAATTAATTAAAAAAATTGCTAGACCTCAGCCACATGAGGTCTAGCATTGTTTCGCATTAGGAGGAACCCAAGGCCAACCGCACCAGCATATGGTCTCACAAGGGGTCTGAGGATCTCATCTCGGTACCTA
>JAUMHQ010000061.1:4043036-4055906 GCA_032361165.1 Enteromius paludinosus
GCACATACATTCATGTAGATGGCAATACACGTTCTCCTTTTTTTGCTAAATAAAAGAAAAGCATGTTGAAATCATCATGTCTTTCCTCTTGCTGTATCAAAATCTGTCCTAGCTTTCCTCAGAGATGTTCCCAATAATGTGCTTTGAGTCAATTCAAATTCAGTTTATGCATGATTACATGTCATGATATAACTTTAATACTTGATCCTAAATTGTGGATAATTAAGCTGTATATCATATGCTGAAATACATTTCTGGAGTGTTAAAGATTAAATGAAAAAATAACAAGAACCGTACAGAACCGAAAACCGTGACGCTAAAACCGTGATACACACCGAACCGTGGGTTTTGTGAACCGTGCCACCCCTAATATACATATACATTATTTTTCTTTGAGTATCCAGATGTCCAAACATTGGTCAAACAAAGGTATATTTGAATGCTTTTAAATACTGACAGTTGAAAATTAAAGGGGTCGTATGATGTTACTAAAAAGAATATTATTTTGTGTATTTGGTTTAACATTATTTTACACACTGTACATTTATATTTTCCTCTAAGCACCGCCTCCTGAAACAGGTTGATTTTTTGTACAAAGCTCGTTGTTCAACAAAAGCAAGGTGTGCTTTGATTGGTCAGCTATCCAATACACTGCGATTGGCCGAATATCGCAAGCATGTGGCAGAAATGTTACGCCCCTTACCATAACGTGATGCTGCGTCCCGCTGCTATAACACCAAAACAATAAAAAAAAAAAAAAATTAATATGAGGCATTTGTTGTATCCAGTGGAGACGTAATTACTGATTATCATGACTTAGTACTGCCTTTTTACGTGCTGCGTTGCATTGTGCCTCGTAAACATAACACCATGTCTGCATTCGTGATCAGAGAAACGACAAACAACAAACATTACCCTTCACGTTCTTTTAGTAAGAAAACGTAACGTACTTATAGGTAGTGAGTCAGAAGCTCCAGACTGTCCTTGCAGAGATGGAATTGCCTCACTTTATAGTCTCTGTGCACAGCCAGCATAGGCTACTCTCCAGGTTTTAGGAGTCTAATCATGTCTAATCAAACATTATTTTAGAAGGTTTTATATACAGACAGTTAAAAAGTGAGTGAGGAGGACACTCAAACATTTCAGAAATGTTAAAACCAAGGTCATCCTCCTCTTGTTTTATTGTTAAAGACATGAATGAGAATTAATGAGATTGCCAAAGTCCTGCAAAATACATTCATATTTAATTATGGGCAAGTCAATCTAATAATATTTAGATATTTAAAAGTGCATTTTAAGGGTCTTCAATTTGACTGAATATTTAACCTGCAAAATTATATACATGTACAGTAAACAACATTAACGCCACATGACCTCATCATCGCATTCCATCTGCTAGCATCTCAGAAATAAAAGCCATTTTGCAATTTTAATCCAATTGTGTGTAAAAAGTTTGGTCATCCAATCAAATGATGAGAGATATAATATTATTATTTCTGGATTGTATATCACATTGTAATTGGAAGATCATGTCAATGTGCGATGTCATATCACACACCGTAAACTCTGGTTTATAAGGCAAACGTAGCAGGTTGTGCAGGTATTTTATGTGAATATACCTGTATACCTGTACTGTATATTGCAGAACCAGCAAGAGCGATAAGGAAGTAAGCTATTACGAGCACAGCCAATGTCACCGCATGGTACCGGCCACATTAGCGCTCACTGACTGCACATATACCCCAGGTCTCGGTACATTCATCGCTCTAAAACCATGTTAAGAGATGATAGAGGAAAACGAACTGAGGTTAAGAGTCTCATGCCAAAACATTTTAGCAGATAAAGAGACACAGATAGCCGCTCTTTTAAATAAGTGCTGCCTGGCCCATTTGTCATATCCAGGCTGGACCAGGACATCGATGGCATAAACATTATTTAAAAAGAATTTGCTTCCTGTTTGAGAGGCTTCCATTAATCACAGACATATTCCAACGCGCTTCATCCCCAAGACTCTGTATCATCAATAATCTCGCCAACAGAGTATGCATCCAAGTTTGGAACACAGCTCTCAGTTTGGGAAATGACTGATGATAGATCAAAGGCGAAAGATTAATAAGCACAATTGAACAGGAGGAGACCAAAGGGAAAAAACTGTGCTGCTTGCTGACACATCAAAACTTTCTTAGTGTGCAAATGACTGAAACACAAGATTCTGCTTCCTATAGATTGGGCTTTCATTTGAAATTCTCTGGTTCTACAACAAGAGCTTTCAGATAATGCTGCTATTAAGGTATTTCAATCCTAATTACATAGAGATGTCAGCATTTACCTATAACCTCTGATATGAAATGTCCAAAAAGTATTTGGACACCTCTGAAGACATAAGCCATACTTAACATGTATGAATGTCTTTTGATTGCATCAAAATAAGTGTTAATATTATTAGCTAACTATTATTATGAGTTCTTTAAAATGTAACTCTGTTTGATATTTAGTTATTTAAATAAAACAATTTTGTGTTTAAATTATAGTACAAATACTATATTCAAACATGTAAAATAAATTCATTAATTAATACAAAAATTAATAAATATAAATACATAAAATATAATCCAGTTAATAATTAGAAAAGAAGCTTCTGTCCTCCCCTACATATGCAATTATATATATATATATATATATGACAAAAATATTACCAATGACCAATAATAATAATAATTTTGCGTATTTTCAGAGAGCTTAAGCTTTTTATTTTTTTAAATGATCAATGAACGTCTTGTGAAGTTACAACTGCATGTTTGTAATGAATAAATCCATCATTGGGGAAGTTTGAGCTTTAAACTGTCGCTTCTGGTTTAAATACAACACCATAATCCATAATAACAATTCAACAATTCATTTTTTAAAGAGCGTGAAAGAATAATTAAATTCTCAAATAATTAACAACAATGTCACTGTCCAGGCATAACAACAAGCACAAAGAAGTTACATCGAAACTGATCTTTCATTCGAGACAACATCCTAGCGTTTCGCGGCAGACGACAGATGCGATTTTGCCAGGAGAAAAGGGAAAGTGTCAGCATGTATTAATTTCAAAGTCTGGCTGACAGATGAGTCAACATTTCCTTCCTCCACCCACCTTCCAAAGCAAAGGGCAAAAGAAAGTGGTCCCTGCCAAAAGTTGATCGTAAAGAAAGAAAGGCCGCAAGCTTCCCTCTTCACACAGCAATCTCCCCGGGCAACTGCTCTAATGAGTCCACACTCATAATTAACAAGAGCGTTTTAATAAGGTCCTGTAGCAGGACTAATAAGTTCTCCTGCAGGACCAAATGAGGTTTAAAAAAAAGACTGTCAGAGGGTACCTGCCCTCTACAAAACCCACTGAACAAGAGACACTACACAGTGGTGTTAAGATGCTGTTAAAGTGGAATAGTGAGGTGCAAACTACTTCCCCAAATGCATGTTACTGATCTCCTGCCACCTCAGATGTGCTGCCAACTCTGCAGCCGTGGCAGTGACCTAGTTGTGAGCGCTCCGGTGTTAACGAGGAGAGGGAGATGGCAGGTAGTTGTGCTTCATTCCGGAAACAAATTACATTCTCCATGAAAGTTAACTACCTGCAACTATTTAAAAACGTCAATTTCATTTAGCGTGAGCTGACTTTGCAATGGAAATACAGTGATTCAAATATGATTAATCACTGGATTTAATAGATCATGCTCTTAAATATAAAGGTTATCTAGCCTTTAGAGAAATAGTTCACTCGAAATTGACCCGAAAATCAACTCACTCTCAGACAGTCCACGAAGTAGATGAGTTTGTTTCTTCATGGGAACATGAATATTTTGCATAATATTAGCATTACATCACTTTCCCACCAGTGAATCCTCTGCAGTGAATGGGTGCCATCAGAAACAGCTGATAAAAACTTCACAATGATCCACAAGCAATCCACAACAGTTAAGGTCTTGTGAAGTTAAAAATGCAACTTTGTAATAAATAAATCCATCATTAGGGTGTTTTAGCTTTAAACTGTCACTGGTATTTCTATCAGCTGTTTGGACTTTCTTTCCGACGGCACCCATTCAATGCAGTGGATCCATTAGTGAGCAAGTGATGTAATGCTCCATTTCTCCAAATCTGTTCTAATTAAGAAACAAAGTCATCTCGGATGGTCTGATCGCGAGTAAATGTTTGTTCTTTTAACATCCACCGAACCTTTTAATCGCATGAAAGATTATTTTCAGCGAAAAAACGGTTATTTAGAGTTTTAAAATGTGCACATTAAATAATTATTATTTCTAAAGCTGCTCACTTAAGGGTTCTTTGGGGCACAAAAAAAAGAGCAGGTTCTTTGAAGTGAAAATCCCTTTTGGACCTTTATTTTGAAGAGTGTATGCAGTGGGGTTTAACAGTGAGAAAGCAGCGGTTTTGGACCTCAGTGTATAACACTCGGATCAAAAGCATGCAGACTTACGCAATGTTACACAGTGGTAACATTTTGTGGAAGTTATGCTAAAAAAGTGGCATATTCACTCCAATGCGTCACCATGTTGCCGGTGTCCTAGTTTCTCGGGAGCACTGAGGTGGGATAATGACTAAGGAGTCCTGGATTCAGCCAACCTCATTAATGATCCAGGGCTTCTGCCGAGTCAGATCGCTAACACCTTGGGATCCGAAAGAGAAACCTTTATCCATCCTTCAAAGACGCCCTGAGGATAGATTTACTTAGCATCTCTGCAATTCCATTGTCACTGGAAGAAATAAGCCTTCTATTGATCAAAAGTCGAGCGTGTGATTTTTGCACCACTAGTGGTCAAAACTGGAATTGCAAAATTTTTACATTCATTTTTTTTGCATCTAAGCCATGGACTCAACAAACCCAAACAACAAACACAAAAGATTTCTGATTTCCGAAGGATCTTGTCACAGACTACAGTGTAACGGCTGCTATTAGGGATGCTCATTTTAACCGTTTAACAGTTAACTGACCGATTTGAAGTTTAACCGATTAATACAATCAGTTAAACTGTTTAAAAGGTCATTTTATTTATTTATTTATTTCAGTATTTTACCTACTCTTAGCCTATATAAAATTGTGTTGACAAAAATATCGCATTTTATTGGCCACATGCACACAGCAGTAGAACACAGTTGTTGAGTACAGGAAGTGACCACCGCGTTCCGTAACGGAACTCACCGGGAAATGTTCAGGACTCGCAACTACGTTCGCAGAACACACGCGCTGTGTGAACGGAACATGAGAGCCGCTTTGCTGCACAAATGCGCTTCTACTGGGTATTAGGTGTTTTAATGTGCGTTTTGGGTAACTTCTAGTGATGGAGAAATGAGCTGCATGTCATCTGAAACTTTTATTAGATCTCGTCAGTTTTGTGTTCTGTGTGCGATTCATATGCTCTGCTTTCCGCGCAAAGCTGCTGTCGGTTAATGAAGGTTTGATGAAAGAACTCGTGTCTCGATTGGACTCCTGTCATGTCAGAAAGTGGTAAGACTTACTTTTGTTGACGTTGCCATCTTTGATATTAATATTACTATTTTTAACGGGTCACAGGCGCTTATCCTTTGAATTCAATTCAATTCAATTCTCATTTAAAATAATGTTGTCAGTTGACGGTTAATAATCGGTGAACGAGCGTCGGGTGTCGGTTACGAGAAATAACCGATATTCAGATTTGTTATCACAGGAATAAACTATATATTTTTAAATATATTAAAAGAGATTTATATAAATATCAGACCACTCAAACAGAAAGAGCGATTTTCTCTACAGTGTTAGACCAATCACTTGCATACAGCTGCCTTTGTACATAAAAAAATTAATTTAATGACACCTATTGTGATTTAATTGAGCTTACTTCATACAACATGGTCAAGTCCACTATTTTCTAGTAAGCACTGAGGAGATTTTCCATTTCATTTCATCTGTAGAGTGTAAGTAAACACAGACAGATCTAATATGAGCTCAGGATATCATGGTATATCTGTAATTAAGTTTTGAAATTGCCCTTCAGAACTTTCGTTTGGTATTCTTGTAATTCCGCTCAATGGCCACATATTTGCTTTCAGATTTATCCTGCGGTTTTCAAGGAGAGAGTGTGCAAACCAGTTTATAGCTCCCATCAAGCTAACCACGACAAGCGTATGTGTCCCTTGGGCTGAGAAATCCATCCATATCATGAAGTTATCTCTGACTCTGTGATAAATAATAAAAAGCTCCCTTGATATTACCAGGCTGTATAGTCTAAACTCCACAAGGCTGAGGAATACAACCCCCTTTTCTCAACCCAATCATCCCTACTGATGGGGCTGTGTTTTTATTGTCTGGCCGAGGGAATCTAATGAAAGCCCGGCCCTAGTTTACTGGCTGAATTCATAAACCGCTGATCTGAATGTAGGGGCCACAGATCCCATCTGTCTCTCATTCTGTCTCCTGTTCTCCAGAGCCAAGTCTAAAATGATGCTATCACATATCAGACACAAAGGACACCTACAGCCCTCTGATAAATATTTTTTTTAAATATGGATAGCTGTCCCATGATTGACACAAGATTAAACTGATCAGAATTGATTAGAAGATTATCCCTATAACAAAAAAGTGTACTATTTTGAGAAATAGCTGATTTGATAAAAAAATATACGTATTGTTCCAAAAATATTACACAGCTATGAACTGTAAATGTTTTACAGGAAAAATCAACACAGCCAAATCTCAAACAAGCATATTGGAATAAATACACATAGTCATAGACAGACAACTGTATGTAAAATATATTTGAATATAAAAAAAATTATATCCATAAAAAAAGATCTATAATAAATATGCAAATATATTAAGTAATATGGATATATTTTAAGTTTTAATATAAAATATGCATAAAACATTTTATGATATTTGTGGACATGAAATGAGATATAAATGCAATATTATATTATTTGTTTTTATAAAAAGCATTACAGTTGAACCTCAATAAAGCACCTTCAAATATATAAATATATACAATATTTGTATATTTTGTTTGTTTATTTTTTAATGCATATAATTGTATTTGAAATGTGATTAATAGCAAGCCTACTAATACATATATATATATATTTGTGTGTGTGTGCATAACAATATAATATAATATAATATAATATAATATAATATAATACAATATAATATAATATAATATATTTTTTATATTTATTTTTATATTTTGCCATAAAAAGCCGCATAGCTGAATCTCAAACGGAGATTGTCAGGTGGACTGAATTCTCTACTGGTGTGCCACATCGAATAAAGTCCTCCACTGTTTGACACCACTGAGCTCCAATCCATTTTGTCATCTCATCTTCAAATGCACAGTGAAAATGAGGTGTGTGCATAGTGGGGAAGTTGGCATACGGCTGCGTAGTGTGAGCTCGATCCCCTGCTAGTTCATGGGCAAGTCATTTCCCTCAAGTTTCAATTAAAAAAAAAAGGAAGAGAACTAAATAAAGACAGAGCAGTTGATCACATGGGAAAAGTTCATAAAGAGGTTTAGTATGCCAACAACACGAAAGAGACAAATGGTATCTCGTAAACATTTGGAGATTTGTTGAATGTTTGAGAAACCTAGTATTTCAGCCTCAAATTACTGTCAAGGATAAATAATCTCTCAGTCTGCTATAATCAGAGAGTGTTACACTCAAAAAAGGTCATAAAGTGGGAGCTTGTGGGACAATGTGAGTAATGGTGCTTGTGATTTTCTTTCAGTCTTTCGTCTTGACAATCCAGACGGTGCTGATGAAGGCTTTTATAATAATGACACAGGTGAAGGAGAGGCAAGCGGTATGGTACTTATGAAGTTGAGCTGAACCATTTTAAAACCACTATCAGTAAAAAGTTCAGAAAACGCAAAATATGGTTTTCAAGTAGGTGTCAAGGCCAGTTCAGATAAAATCAGATGCCACACAGAACATACACTGAGAATTTGAATTATGCAAAACAATATTAAGCAGCTAAAATATTTTTAACATGGATACTAATAAGAGCCATTACTAAAAATTAAGCAGAAAATCATCATTAGAAGTATTTCTAAAGGATCATGTGACACTGAAGACTGGAGTAATAACTGCTAAAAAATGTCTACTTTTACTACGTTCTGGAATAGTTTTGAAAGGTTGAAATCAATGACCGAAACCATGTTGTTTAACTGGCATTTCTCTTACTGACAGTGTCATTGTCTATTTTGTGCACACAATGTGGATGAGTTACATCAGGTAAACATGTCAGCTGTGTGGACACTAGTGCTTGATTAAAAATATTGATTTCTATTCTGTAATCAATACTGGTATGGATTTTAAATCTCAAGATTAATCTTCTAGTCTACTGACTCTATGCTATTTTTTGACGATGTGTAAACTTCACTAAACATATTTGTAGTGCACCTGAACTCCAATAATCACTATGAACTTTGTGCCTTCAAAGTCTCAGCCTGCAAATTCCTGTCAACCTGTCAATTTTATCACAAAATATAAACAATAATGTGGTTTCGATGGCATGTAAACCAATGTTCTCTTCCTATTTACTACAAGTTATAGCACTAAATGAACAAGAGTGAACTCTAGAAAGTATTAGTAACAAATTAGAGTAGAAACATACTTAAAAATATTGACATAAAAACTGCCCTTAGGTGCAATAATACTAAATCCAGAAGAACTGTGACAACGTCTCCAAGATGCTTCAAGAGACCTACCTGCAAAGCTACAGTACTGTTAAATGTTGTAAATAGAGAATGCTGTCAAATTTAATTTCATAAATATATTTTTCACCCATTTCATTTTTATTATTAACTAAATTAAATTAGCATTTTGTTGTGATCATCTTTTTCATTCGTTTGCAGGCCTAATATAAAAATCTAAAACATGCCTTTTTGTGTGTAAAAAAAGGTCTTGCGCCTGGCCCATGGAAAGCAGACAGCAAACCAAATTTAGAATACTGTTCCATTATAACCAGGCACATATCCAGAGCAGTGAGGTGAGTGAGCCGAATCTGGTATCTGGACGGAGGTAGTTGGGCAATGCTGCACAGTCCCAGCAAAGTATGCCAGATCACATAGGGCGCAGCATTACCCAACAACCTCAAAATCAGAACCAGCTTGAAATCTGGTGCATTTGCATGGTTAACTCATTTGCATAAATCCCTTTAGTGAATCAGGCGCTAAAACAATGCAAACAGCACATGCAAATTAAACAGCGCTATCAACGGCACCATTCCTTCATTGTGAATTCTCCCGGCATTGTTGTATTTTAAAATCTCGTTTTCTAAGTTCTTCATGCCAGAAATTCAGACTTGGTACGCACTGGAATTTGGCTTTAACGTAACGACTGCAATGGATGAACTCATTTCAGCCTAAATCGTTGGAGGGAGATTTCCCAAACTAACCTGAATAAGCCGGCCCTGTTCGGTCTGCAGAGTGCTGAGCTCCTGTCCGATGTTGCTCTGGCCTTGTCTCAGCGCGTTGTACTCCATCTTCAGCTGACTGGCATGTGCGGACAGCTTGGCCACCTCCTCGGCCAGTTTAACAAGCAGAGCCCGATCTTGCCCTTTCACTGACTTCAGATCAGTGTCATGGTCGGTGAGCGAGTGCAGCAGCGAGGTCTGCACACCTTCCAGACGCAGGAAGTTATTGTTGTAGTCGGGGCAGTTGGGGTCAATGAAGATGTTGATGCGGGAGCCATCGCCTCTCTCGATGGTTACCAGGGCATTACCCTCATCCTGGTTGGTGCTGATGAGAGGGGGGCCATCCGGGCCGCTGGGTGCTTGGTAATGGTTCATCAGAAGGATGATTCCGGTTACTGTGACAGCTAGTAACACAGCAACAAAGAGCAGGATGGTGCATAGGAGATAGCTACAGCTCATCCTCTGCAGAAAAACAGAGAGAACAAGACGCATTAGTTAATGCATAAGTCTGAAAAGAAGCATTAAAATGACCAGCACGTCAAAAACAGTTTGAAATGCGTGTGCTTTTTATTCATTTTAATCTTAAATACAATTCCGTAAAGCTGATGCATAAGTAATACACGCCGATTAAACTTGCAGGAGGCCATATCAAATCTGACATACACCGATAACACAGATTCAAAAGTAGGTTCCCCACAACTGCAGCTTACAAATTTCTAAAAATCCCTGTTGAGCATTAAACATGCATGGGGATGCTTCTTGAAAGTTTAATCTGCTATTATGTAATACCTGAGGACTACCGAATGCATAAACTCAGGCTTTTCACAAAGGTGTTTATAAAAGGCGGAAAATAAATTGTATTTGCTCGGTTGCCTAAGGCCTAATCATCATCCCTTGCGCCAGATAATTTAAGTCAGATGATAGTATTCATAGCACATGAATGCAACCTCAACAAGTAGGAAACTCTGGATTTTCTCTGAGCCCGGACATTCTGAATTGGGGATGTTTTGATAAAGAATTGCGGCGAATGCAAACGCATAGTGGAGGTAATTACATTTTCATTCTGAGTGTGCCGATTGGTTTGTGGTGAATGTATTTTGAATAGCTACAAAGCTAAAATACTGCTCATTTAGCTTATTTAAGAAGCAACTGCATTCTCTGAGTGTTTTGTCATTCTAGTTCCCCCACAGATAAAGCATCAATTACACATAATGTGCATCATTTGCTCCTCATTATGTACTAGAGATAATATACATTGTAAATATATGAAATTGCTCACATCGTGATAATGGCCTCTGGGACTTCAAATCAGTATATAACTCCGTTCATAAATTTACATATGGAGAATATGCAAGGTGTTGATAATTTTAACAAACAGAAAAAGAGTGGTGATTAAACAAAATGCATTTTATTTCTTTATTTACTACTGTCCTGAAAAAGATGTTTGACACAGACGTGTCCACCAGTACAAAATAATAACTGAATGTACATAAATGAATCAGTTCAAAAGTGCACACACCGTAAACCTTGAATCTTAATGCTGTGTTGGAGGATCAACATCTACTGCTTTGTTGTGCAAGACGTTCCTGAGCAGTTAAACTATGCACTGTTCTTCAGGAAAAAATGCATTTCTGTGTAACCGAACACTTAGTATTGACCGTATGATTTTGAGATCCATCTTTTCGCAATAAAAACAACTAAGGGAGGACTTACAGTAACTACACAAAGTGAAAACTCAAGAAGCTCAAGAAGGAAACACAATGTATTAAGAGCTGGGGGTACAAACTTTTGAACACGTTGATGAGGTGTAATTATTTCTTATATTGTTAAAAGATTTTTTAAAAATTCATTTAGTACTGCCTTTTGGAAACTACATAGATGTTTACATGTTTCCCAGAACACATAATAAGTACAATTTACACTGATCACCCAAATTAAAAACAACAAAAAAGCCTTTTTTATTAATATTTTCAAAATACTGAAAGCACTGTAAATTAGTGCCAGCATTTAAGAAATAAAAATGATTATGTACATGATATGCTGATCAATCAAATCAAATGAACAATGCAAAAACGAAAAGGCAACTAATACCTTAAACTAGTATATAGACTTAAATAGTATTTTCTTGTAAAACTTATGTGTATATGTAAAAATATAAGCCAGAGTGACTCCGTGCCCATGTGCAGTATACAACTTTATAGCTTGATAATACTTAATTATATAAGTGTTTATATTCAAACTATCCTACGTATTTAAAATTTTGCATTCAAGTTGGGCAGGAGCCACGATTATTTGAGTTAATTCTTGTATCGAACAATCGACAACCCTTCTATAAATGCACTATTCTCAAACTTCATTGTGGTTGCGATGCATGTAAGCTTCTGTTCATCTACTGTGGATTAAAAAAATGTAGCATGAAGTCATAACCAGTTTACATTACAAAGAGGAGTGGCAATAGATAATTTGTGAACACTTTACACTGATTTCTGTGATTGCCCAGGGCCCAAGCAGTGGCCTGGAATATAAACGACAAGATGAGCAGTGTTTCCTTTGAGGATCTAGGAAGGCAAATCCCCATAGGGCAAAAGACTAGAAACTACAGACGTAAGCCTTACAGCTCAATATTACGGTTTGGTTAAGTGCCCAGAGTTGATAACTCTCTCATCTACCCGAGTGTGTGCCAGCGTGCGGGTGTGTGTGTGTGTGTGTGTGTGTGTGTGTGTGCATTCGACAAAAAACACAGATATAACAACAAATGAAGTGAAGAACATTTGATGGGAAACTAGGGACTGCCACGCAGGCACTGGAGAGGGCTTGCTTATCATTTTGCCATGTCTTTTTATTCAGGGGGAGCCTGCATCGCTCGCCCCGCTGTTATTCCAAGTGCCACTTCAATATTCCACTTGACAGCGGGTGTAGGTCCCTTGCGCGAGCTTTGAGTACATTTTGTGTATTTATTTGTCGCACTTTTACATATATGCCAGAGTGACTCAATGCCCATGTGCCGTAGTGCCATTTATGATTGAAATTAAATCACTGACACTCAAGCTGAAGCAGCGCACAGCTGCAATAAGATATTTACAGGGATCAGCAGTAAGGAATATTTCAGGTTAGGTGAACTGTTCAGATTTCTATTTGCCTACATATTCACTGGGCCCAGCACAGTAAAGATTATAAATGTAAACATTTGACAAACTATGTTAGAAATTGCATTAGAAAGATACACTGTATATATACATATATATATATATATATATATATATAAATGATCTTTTTTTGTGCTAAGGCCAGTTAAACAGAAGTCTGAACAACTGGCCTGCCTCTCTAGAAATATTGTTAACTTATAACTAGGGCTGTCAAAAATAACGCGTTAACGACGTTAATTATTTTTTGTCGTTAATTACGTTAATTTTTTTAACGCATTT
>JAUMHQ010000061.1:4061529-4072582 GCA_032361165.1 Enteromius paludinosus
GTGCAAGTCGCGATTCAGCTGCGCGCGACAAACGCTGCCAGTGTGATGAAAGCACAATCGTTATTACTATAGAATTAAGGTATGTTTTAGCTTGATTTAAACCTGTTATTTATCTTTTGGTATGCATTTCAGAAAAAAAAATGGTTAGGATTCAGGTGTAGTACAGCCCTACTTATAACTAATATAATTATAGTATCTATAATTTTTCAATTTAAAAATTCTAAATTAATTCATTGTTGCATGCTCATTTGTAATTCTTTCTATAAAATAATTAGCATTACACATTTATTTTAAATTATTTTTATTTTATTGTCACTTTTTAACTTTAACATTTTGATGAAAAACACAATTAAAGAAAAAATGCAATAAAAAAATGTTCAATAAAAACTAAATATTCCCCAAACTATAAATATATATTTAGTAAAATAAGACCGAAAAAAAGCCCAATTATACTTATAGGTTCCTGATTTTTTACTAAAATCCATGAACAAAAAACGTAAAAGCTACTGGGACATAAATTTATCCTAGTTGACAGGTTTAAAAAGTTGACAAGCTGAATTTTTGCAACCATATAGCACAGAAAATGTTTGAGGTATTATAAGGCATGTGCATGTTCAAAGTAAGATATAGTGAAGGCACAATGGGCACGAGGCAATTCAACTATAGCTATTAATCAAAGTTCAGCAACAGAGTTTGGTGCTAACACCAAGGTCATGGGTCTGACATGAAATGCATGTTTTGGGGAAAAAACTAACAAAAAAAACATGAATACACTCTAAGCTTCTTTGGAAAAAAGCTTCTGCCAAATATGTAAATGTAAATGAGGTGGTCCTACATTTCCATGTGAAGTTAAATCACCAAGTGCTGTACACAAACGCAATAAAAATCCATATACCCTCTGAAATGTTGATTTAGCAGTCACTGCGGTGAATAACGGCCCCTGCTCTCATGCAAAAGTTCCAGTAAAACACATCTAAATTTACGATGCCTGTGTTATGTTCCTGAGTAATGGATACATTATTTTGCAAAGAATATTGTATTTCCATATTTGTGTGATAAAGTATCTCTTTACAAGGCACCTATGAACAAAAGCACAAGTGCAGCCTGGTGAAGAGGGCCCTGTTGCCGCACAGAGCGCAGGCATTGTCATATTTATTTTAAAGATAATTAATGTGCACAAAAGACTCCGGCCTACTTCATCATGCAGCAGCAGATGAGAATGGTCTCAGATCAATTTGTTACAATAAAGCAACAATACCTGCTGTCTGCAGGAATTAGCCGGGCTTATATCTGACCCCTCTGCTGCGAGCGTATCGCATACAGCCGCGCTGCAACAAAGACATGGACGAGACCCGGCTTTTCCCTCCGGAGCAGCCCTGTGAGAAATCCTCGCCGACACAATGAGACAGCAAGCACGTCTATTCTATGTACGCGCACACGATCAATCTTGCTCTTCTTCATTGTGATAGAGCCTCTCTACGGGTGTTTAGGAGAAAAACCAAGGGCTCGTAAACATTCGGTCGCCGTTCCACGACCTGCATCTTAACTAGACGGTGGGCCCTGACCGTAGTGGCCGTCTTCGGAGGCGTCTACGCACCTTTACTTCCCTCTCACAGTCTAGTGGGCAGCAGGTATTCAGATGGCCCCTGAGCAGACACAGGTTGAGATTAGAGGGCCACGCTTAGCTGAGCGCAGACAATATTTGATAAGGGCTTTTATCTGTCGCGCTGAGACGAGGCTCTTGAATGAGGAGAGGTGAAACAGAGGAGCAGGCGTACGAAAACACTGCCACATTCTTTCCAACGCTCTCTTTAGACCTGTGAGACCAACAACGGATCAACACAGATACCAGCCGCAGGAACTGAGAGGGAGGTCAAGCGCATTGACACACTGGGAATGTCACATGACAGAGCCAGTGATTGCTTATCCGGAGAGATGTAAGTGAAGTGTCGGGTTCTCCACTTGACACTGGTTTCTGACAAAAGAAATGCACGTGAATGCATAGCTGGCTATGAGAAATCAAAACTACGGTAAGACAGCAGTAGACAACAGTAGGATTAAATGGAGTGCAAATCAAGAGGAAAATCTCCCTATTAACTCACATATACTCTGATTCAGAGTCGTGCTAAAAAGAACTGGCTTCTCAATTCAATTACTGTAATGTGTACATTTTAAACTAATGAAATGAAATTAAAATGTATTAATTCTGATCATTAATTACTCACACTCTGTTCCAAACCTGTAGGACAGAAATAAGGATATTTTGGAGAAAATCTGCATAGACAGAAGCATAACTATTCCGTTCAAGGCCCAGAAAGGCCGTAAGGACATTGTTAATAAAAAAGTCAACCTGGTTTCATAAAAATATGTACCTCTATGCACTTTTGTGAAAAATTGTGGCGTTAAAACATATTTTTATTACGTGGACATAGGTATAAATCGCAGTGGTTCAGAATTAAAATATCCGTTGGAAATGTTCCTTACACCAATCCAACCCAAAACCTACTCGACAGAGTTAACAAATGCAAAACTAATATAAAAAATACATTTGTTGATGCAACCGTGTCATTTCAACTTTTTACACAGATGTTAACTATTTTGTCGAACCGTAGTTACACAGGATTCAAACCAGAGCTCCTCACCCCTCAAGTACATCTCTGTACTCTGTGAGCTACCGAACAAACCTACCGTCTATAAAACCCATGGATACGAAGCTGGATATGTGTGATGCTAAGTCATAACATGATATTCTTTAAGTAATTGTGCACAAAACACGCTTTAAATCTGTGTAAAAAAGGAAAATGCAGCGATATGTACTTGCTGGAATGTATTTCGTGTCTCGTTAACCAAGTGCTGCAGATGCAGGAGACCAAATTCAGAAGCAGAACCCGGATGCACTGTGACTTGTTTGCAAAGAGAGGAATGCATACACTCGAGAGAGGAAATTGTTGAATAAATTTGTATTTTTGTTTTCTTTATGAATAAAATAACATTGTCGTAGGCTTAGAAAATTACGGTTGAACCACTGATGACACATGAACCATTTAACAATGTCCTTACTATGTTTCGGAGCCTTGAACATGGTAGTGTCATTGCTGTCTATGCAAAGTCAGAAAGCTTAAGTATTTAATCAAAAATAACTTCATTTGTGTTGCAAAGATAAAGGTCTTATGAGTTCTGAACGACACAACGGTGAGTAATTAATGACAGAATATTCATTGTTGGGTGAACTATCCCTTTAATTGGCACATGGCATAAGAAGACAGAAAGGATCAAATATTAAATATGAAGAAATATATCAACATTTTGTTGGCTTCAGACTTATTTTAAAAGACTTTCTCAGTAAACGGTGCACAAGCGTGGTATCCTCAAAAATTTCAGGACGCATCAAGGAAGATCCATCCAGAGGAGAGGGGCATCTGGATGAAATCACATCAGCTAAGCACTTGGCTGCCTCAGGGTTCTTCTGTTTTTTCTTTGCAAAGAAATTTAAGAGAAACATCTGAGAAAAAGTTAAAATATAATTGAAGAACTCCATTATGTCTCCAGAGCTATGAAAAAGCAACCTCCAAGCAATAAAATTTCCTCCGGGTGGTTTCACTCACCATTAGTTTAATTGTAGGTTATAGAAGTTGAGATACCAGGGAAAATGGTCCTCTACCTGTTCCTGAAAAATAGGACTTTTTGGAAGGGTCAGTATCCTACCCTTGAGACACGCATGGTTTAATCATAATAAGAAAACAACCCTGAACCTCATTGCATTTGTGTGTCCTTCTAATCTTATAAATGCAACTCTGCCAATTACAAACCATGAGACTGTGAACTCCCTCAGGTTTATATTGGTTTTTCAATGAATGCATGTACTCTAAACGGTTCTCAATACAATGAACAGCCAGCAAGGTTGCAGGCACTCTCAATAGCGATTCACAGTCTGTTTTAGGTGTTCTATTATGTACTATAATGTTGTTGCAGAGACGACCTTAAAACTACCCAGGTATTAGTGAAAATTAAACAACACTAAGCTTTAGAAAACATTCACCGAAGTAGAAATGCAGGTCATGAATGTAGCATGTGAGAAGATGTAGCATGCGAATAGCAGAGACATTTTAGAGGCTTAGCATCACTGTTGTTTCTGTGGGCCTTGCAAAAGCTGCAATTTCTGATTTCAACATGGTAAATTGATTCGGAAGTGAATTCAACTATAGTATTTGAGCAATGGTCAGTCCACCTTCTACTATGCTAAATCTTTAAGAGAAAATGTCCTCACTTAACAGATGGAAAAAAGCTTAAATATAAACATTTAATTATGTTTTTACATGCTAGGATAACAGGCAGACCAACAGCACTTCCGATCAGCACCTCATAATAAACTTGATACTGTTTACCACAATATTTGCTTTAGCTCAGGAGTTGCTTTATCTTGCAATACAAATCTGCAGCTCATGTTGAAATATCGGGGTGCCTCAAGGCTCTAATCTAGGACCGACCTAATCTTCTTATAAGAGCTTAAGTTAGAAAGATGCTCTACCAGCTGTGCACATACATTGGGTTGGTGAAATAAACAGGCTGGCAGTCAGACATATGTAGTTGTTTATTTTTTCCCTCGGGGTACAGATCTTCCTGATTTAAGAGTGCTGGGTATTCATTAACTACTGTACAGGTCTTGATGGGTGACCTTTTAATGTTCTCAATGCTTCAGCAGAAAACCAATCCCAGACAGACGAAAAAGCATCTGCTAATGTGTACGTAACTTGACCTACTAACAGCATACATTCAGAATATAGGCTATTTATATTCATTAGGGTTGAGAATAGAGAAAGAGGTCTTATTCAGAACTGGAAAATGCTGAATGGTTTGTATGAGTTTTGATTCTGGAAATGGCATGAATTCTTCAAATTTCATCTTGTTAATAAAAAAAACGAAAAGGAAAAAAAACCCGTATTTAACATGTTTCTCATTAACTGTATTAATAAAAAAAATTCCATTCTAGCAAAAGGTTTGTTTACTAAATGTGAAGGTCTGTGCACTAAAGGTGTGCTTATTAAATATATTACTTCTGATTTGTTTTATTTGTTCTGTATGAATCTGAAATGATCTCATAATTTGAGCAAAATGCAAAATAAATATATAATGATATTAATTCAATATATATATGAAAGATAGCACAATACAGTTCAGAATACATTTATTAAAGATTGGGACACTTAAAACTTATATCACTTTAAAAAATCTATTGCCTTGTTTTCTTTTTGTCATTTTAAAGAACTAAAAGGAATAAACGTAATGCATCATTTAATGTAAATTTTAAATGTAGATTTTTTTCTGTCTTAAAATTCTGCATATATCACATATTTAACATTTATACTGTATTGCATTCAGGTTCAAGCTGCTGCCACTGTTTATATCAAGGTTTCAACCAAAGACCCCTAGAGCACTTTCAGACCCTTCAAAAACACACAAAGTCTTAAATATGGTCAAGCTCCAGTTGTTTTACAAATTAGACACTTGTAAGGCCAAACGCCTGAAAGCAATGCCCGTCAACACGCATTAAAGGATCACTACGCCGTTCACCCTGAATTACACAGCAACCCGAGGCCTAAAAAATATCTTGTGATACAACGTGAAAGCAGAAATCCCAACGAGTAAGTCTTAGCGCTTTGAGCAGACCAGATGTAGGGGATTATTCTTAATCTGCAAAATGGCCACACAACTTCTTCTCCAGTTCATTTATCACTGACGTTGCACGGCAGTAAGTCGCGGGAACCTGAGCACTGACTCACTACGAGATGCGCACTGCCGCAGCCACACAAATCAAAGCACACACATACACGCGCGCTCACACGTACCAGCACAATTTGTGCTGGCTCAGAATATGTGGCTTCATTAGCGGGGTTTGAAATGATAAATAGTTTATTGTGCATGGGGGGGGGGGATGCCCGAGGCTGTCAAAAGCAGACTGTTCCTCCCCCTCCCTCCAGCTCCAGCGAGGCTATTAAACGGTATCTTGCAAAAGTGTAAAACTGCTTTTCTGAGCCAATAGGTGATGATATCCTGAGAAGGGCCCTTTGTGTATCTTTGATACATCTCATGAGCATCTCAGAAGAAGATAACGGCGTCTCGCAAACAATCTGAGAAGTTCATAGCAGGTCAAAGCGTTGCAACATGCTCGATGTAGCCTGAGGTGAATGAAAAAAATTATTTTACTTCCTGTGTAGGGCGAGACGGGTAAACAAGGCAGGGGACACGACTTCAAAATGAATGTGCATTCCCTCGTAGCGCAAATACAGTTAATTAAAGCTGAAAGGAAACAATGGTTCCTCAACTGTTGAGATGTCAATCTCAGATCTGTACAAGCGCAGGTCAAAAAACTGCATTCTTTGTATAAAAATTGCAGGTCTTTCTGCGTAAAAGCACAATGTGGCGCTTATCGGAGGCATTTGCAGAGAAGCGGTCAGACTTTGAGCTCTGTGTCCTCTCACCATCTCAAAGGAAATAAGTGGGTGCCACTGCGAATAGAGGAAATCAACACTTCAACGGTACACGTTGCTTCACGAAATGGCCATCATGTGCAGCTAAAGTGGGTCTGAAATCTCGGCCATCAATTTTTAATCATAGTCCTCCTCTACTGGCTCTAAACCTCCTTTCTGCGAACCTCAGATAACTTGGACTTGTGTGACTGCTCTTTTTTTGTTGAATATCTCTTGCCTCTTTAGCTACAGAAAAGAAAAATCACATCTGAGCTCTCTTTAATATCTCAAATCTTTAAATGGAGCTTTATTCATCAATCTTTTAATCTCAGATTTATTTCAGAAGGGATTTCCACAATGTCTCAAACTGGTCTCACAATTTGAAAGAATTCGATTTGGTCTCACAATGTCACATAATCTGCACTATACTTATATTTATTTATATTTATTATATAATTTAATTATTTGCATTTGTATTTAATATAACAATAATAATAATAATGATAATAATAATTGCATTAAATATTAAACATTAATAGGTTTTAATAAGAAATGTTTCTTGAGCACCAAATCTTCATATTACAATAATAAGTTGTTATTTCTGATCATTTTAATTCAATGTCGGTGATCTTTTGGTGAAAGATTTTTAAAATTCCTATTTTGTTTCAGTTAATTCTGCGGAACATTTTGCTGATGCAGCAGTGTTGTGTCTTTTTCTTTAATGAGCTGCTGTAAAAAAGCAAATATACTGGCAACTGTATTAAAAAAACCGCAGCATACTCTGGGCTTAAAAAACATCTAAGGCAAAGTTGATGCTTTGGAAACTGCATGAAATAAGCTTTAGGAGTGGGCACAATATCTTCAAGGCAAAGCATATATTTACTGCTATATACAACAAAAAGTGTTTGCAACTGTAGTGTGTGTCCACTCAACTGACTGTTGACATGATTTAGCCTCAGCGTGTGGTGTGTGTGTGTGTATGCGTAACCCGGCAGAGTGGCAAGCAGCAGTGACAGTGCCTTCTCTCTGCAGGCTTGCCTGTCAGTGCACTCCAAGGACAGGCAGCGATGTGTGCAGGCAGCGATTTGTCTTTCAGGGCTCTTCTAGGCTCCAGAGAGCAGCTTCTGCAGGGATGCTATAAGTCACCATTCACACTCTTCCTCTCCGTTCTCTAATGACTGACACACAGAAGTCAGCTCTGGCTTTGCTCTGACACGCTGGATCAAAACCGCAAGGGACAAAAGATCAGCCTGCACACACACATGGACCAATGGATGCCATATGAGAGAAAGCAAATGCATAAGATGCAAAAGCAAACATCGTCTCTTATTTGTGTGATGCCTGCAGTGAGCAATTTTAAAAATGTTATTTCGCTGTGTTTGAGCAGCAAGGGAAAATGTTGTTTTGGTTGTCTTGTGCAACAAGACGTTCTACATTCTTCAAGCAAAAGTTCAAAGGAATGAGAAATTTTCAGGAGAAATCCAGTTGTGACATTTAGTTCGGGAATCTGAACAAGATATCAGAGGAACTAACGCACAGCAAAATGCTTGGTTAAACAGAAGCTATATAATAAAAAAAAATATAATTTATACATCATTTTTTATATATTTAGTTTTAATAAAAATTATTTTACTAATTAAAATAAAGATTAAAATTAACGAAATATGTAGAAATAAACAATGAAACTCCAAAAAATAAAATAACAAAAAAAGTAAAATAAACAAAAAATGTCCATAGTTATTTACAAAATGAAATAATACAATTTATTACAATTTAAATGAAAACAAAAGCCAATTCAAAATATTAATAAATACTATAAAAGAATATAAATAATAACAAAATATCACTGGTCATTTGGGGAAATTGCAGCAGTTGTTGATTTGACCTTTATGATTCACAGGCAGAGAAAACATGCAAAAATAATTACATTTATCTGGGGCAAGCCCGTCAAAGGTACACCTATGAATGTTAACTACCACTAAATAGTGCTTATAGTACTTGATTTCTATTTTGGGGTGAGCTATCCTTTTAAACTAGCTGTGCCATCTACTTATTGTACATTTCAATTTAACTGAATTCAACAGAAAACATGCCATAACATAATCCTAAAGGCCACACATTTTCTAAAAACACAGGTGATGCAGGGCTTTGAAAGTATTTCTGCTCAGCAATTGAAAAAGAAAAAGCAAATGGAAAAAGTTCTATCACTCATGGGAAGTCACAGCTTGTGGTGCTTAATAATGGTCATTTATTTCTGTTACAGAGAGGACTTTTTCCCCCAGAAAGCCATAGTTAGAAAGTGGCAGGAAATACTACAGGGAGGAAATGTCTCGCTGAAAGAATCTGAGATACATTTCCATAAAACGCTACGGTATTGTAAGGGTCAGACAAAATGTTTTCAAGTCACATCTTTAAAAATCCAAAATAGAAGAAACAGAAGGATACTGCTGATGGAAATCTTTTTAAAATTCAGCGTATTATGCACAGACAATAAATCGCAGCTTTCACACACTTACGAACACCATCACGAAATGCACTCCGCTTCAAAATGGGGACCTTCAAGAATTAGCCGGTAATTTGCACACAAAACCCCCTGAATGGCATGCGTTTTGAACCCTGGCATGTGCTGAGCATTTCAAATGACACAGCCGGTTAGGGCTTCACAGTGCAGAAACTAATTAGATTGTCCATAATGGATTCCATCTCACTTTATATGATGTGACTTGACAGCTGCCAAAGCAGTTGTGAAGTATGAAACTGGTTTTTGTGTGTGTGTCTGAGCCCAATAATTCAGCCCTCATCTCTGGCTTTCCAAGTAAAATGCGTATATGCTTCTAAAATCCCTGTTAGTCGATGACCGGCTCACTTTGCAGAGGTCAAATCCATTTGCGCCTCCAGCAGGTGGCATCACACCAGGATGACCCCGGGTCAGAGAGGCACAGAAAACAGCCTTTTAAAAGCCATCAGAAATCCCAAGCCACATGCACAAACTCGGGGATGTTATGTCAACACAAATGCACAGTGAAAGTTAAGGTGGGCCGGGGTGATTTAATGCCACTTCTTTGCCTAGTGACTGATGCACATTGTCCAGATTTGTTTGGACGTGATGCTCAAGAGAAATGATGAAGACTTACAGTATTTCTGTTCAATGGCTTACATTTGGATGAAAACGCCACTCGATGTTCATCATTTACAGGATCACACAACAGTGATTTTCATAATCTGTTAGCAATCTAACACTTCTTTCTGTTTGCTTTCCGCTATGCCTCATATACACAACCTGACCAATCATTCCACAAGTGGGCCATTTAACAGGCCTGTTTTGTTGAATTGTAAAAATCCTATTAATGGTTTCCTGAAGAGGCTTCATGGTTTGCCTAGGAAAGCAAAACAGAACGTTTCCCCAACAATTTTCCCTGATGACACTGGATGTTGAGAGAAAAAGCAATGCAATACCATGCAGACACAAGAACTACTCCTTCCTACTTGAACGAAGCCCTGAAATCTCTCAAATGGTGTGCCAAGATTACGTTTTATATAACATGTCACCAATAGCAAAAAAAACGATACTTTCAGATTGACTTGTTCTTGCTACTTTGCATGCAGCCAATCAAATCAATCCTTTTCTTTCACAAAGTCAGCACACAGAGTGCTGCAAATGATAAAATACCTATATAAAGTACCTATATAGAGAGAGAGAGAGAAAGAGAGATAGAGAGAGAGAAAGAGGAATGATGATAAAGTACATTCATTCTCATTTGGGGCTTGAAAAGGCTAAAGAAATATGAAATTGCCCTTTCTATTACTTACCAAAGTCAACTGAACGCACACCATGTTACTACAACTACGGTGTCTGAATTTGTAAAGCCAAAATTTCCCAAGATGAAGTGATAATTGGCATTAGCATTGATCCAGTGATTGAGTTGGGTAAAGGAGTTTTTATCTTCCTTTTTAAGAAAAATGTTGATGAATTATTTATAGTGAATGAACAGTCAAACTGTCCTTCATTACTCACCAGTGCTGGGGGAGACAAATTACAATTAACGCAAGTTGCATACTCAGATTACTTTTTTCCAGCACCATTACTTTCATGAGTTCGCACTTCCTCATCGAATAATAATAATAATAACAATAATAATAATAATATGTTTGGTGTGCTGTCCAGGGAGCTCGGCGGACTCCTAGCTGTAGTAGTATGAACCCTAGCGAGGGAGGGATGCTTAGAGCGAGATACGGAAGTAAGAAAATGGGCTTATTTATAGGGCGAGTGCTTGGATCGGATTGGCTAATGAGAGATAACGATAATGATTGGTAATGCGGCGCTGGTTGTGTCTGATTATTTGTTCGCGCTCCTCCCAAAATTAGTTTAGCAACAGGGGTTAGAGTTAGAGGAATCACAGCCGAAACTCCAAAATATACTACTTCTATTTATGACATTAAAGCATTAAAGGTGCCATAGAATGGAAAACTGAATTTACCTTGGCATGGTTGAATAATAACCTAATAATAACATAACATACTGTGAGTCTCAAACACCATCGTTTCCTACTTCTTATAGAAATCAAGTGTTTACAAAAGACGACTGA